>CM021103.1:358565475-358739451 GCA_007115665.2 Sequoiadendron giganteum
AAGTTTTGAAATTTTTGAATATTAGATGTCACCATGTTTACATATTTTTGGCACCCTTTGCCATTGATGTCAAAGGGGAAGAGATTAGGAGAAATTTGGAGAATTATTTTTGGAAGAGAATTTTGAATCAAAATTTTTGCACATGTTGCCATCAATGACAAAGGGGGAGATTGTTGGAATTTTTTCTTATATTTTCATTGATGTCACCATGGTTGTTCGGTACTTTATACTGGTGTGCAGATCATGCTTATCCTATCCAGTATTTGATTCGGTATCTCTAGTAATTTGGTCTGCATATTTCCTTTGGTAATTAATATGATCTATGGTTTTGGGGAAAAATATTAGAATGGTTGGAAGCATGTATAAATTTCCTCTTAGATATTCATATGATTGGGTGATGCATTGGCATCGGTTTTTGAGATTGCATTTCGGTATTAAGTTAATCCTACCCGATATGATGTTTCATGACACAGGTGAATTACTATGAAACTGACCTAATCAATGCATGCAAATATATCGGGTATATATACAAGATGGTTAGAAGATGAGAAGGCATGACGATGAGTATGTAGTATATGTGTGTGGAATGCGAATACAAAGAGAAGAAGAAGTATAAGCAAAGTGTGTGAATTGGAGATTAGTCTACTAAGCGAATACTCTGAGCATATCAGGAATTGAACCTGCACATGTGGTGTAGCTCCTTAGTTCAACTTTGGCGGTTAGCCAATTTTTGTGTACATAATTTTTGTAGGTAGTGAGCCTCCATTTTGGGATAGTAAGTCCTTGTAAGTAGTGAGCTTTTGTATTTGGCAGTGATTCGGTATTGATATAATTATATATATATATATTGTGAGCTAATCCTCACCATGTTTTTTAACTCATTTGGTTTCCAAGTAAAATCTAGTGTTTTTGTGTTGTGGAATTTCATGTTTTGTCATTGCTCTTATCTATTCTGTAAGTTAAAGAAATAATGGTGTTTGTTCAATAAGTTTGTGTGGATACTGATTCATCCCCCCTCTTAGTATCTGGTTTATTCAACAATTGGTATCAAAGGTTTGGTTCCTTTGGAGAAGTTTAACAACTTGAGGGATATCTTGCCAATTGAACAAATGGATAAAGAAGAGCTCTAGACTACCCTTAACGATCTTGACAGGTATGAAATTTAAAAGAAAGACCTGAAGAAGAATCTTGATGAAGAAAATGAATGTGTTTGAAATTTAAAAGAGCAGTTAAAGAAATTTAAAGAAAAATATAGAGAAGTGAGTGAGGAATTGAAGCAAGTAAATGATGAGAATACCAGACGAAAGTTGAAGAATGTTTGAAAATAGTGATACAAAGAAAAGTTGATGTCTGTTGTAGGTTTGAATAGGAAGTGATAAATCTAAAATCATAACTTGAGAAAACAAAACTCTATGAGGATGACTTTAAGACAAGCTCCACCAAGTTGGATGAATTGATAGCAAGACAAAAAACTTCTAAACATAAAACTAGATTAGGTAATGACGCTGATGGGAAAATGCAAAACTCAAATCTTGTAATTAATCAAGAGAAAGGAAAGCAGAAAGAAAAATCTGGAAATAATCCACCTATCAGACAACCATATACACAAAGGTACTCTTCATTCAATGGTGTTTTTTTTTCATGTAATAAGTTTGGTCATAAGCCAACTGAGTGTAGGAGTAGGTTCAATCAATATTTTTTTCCCTTCTCTGGAAATTATTATACATGCAAGAAGATAGGACATAAGGCTATTGAGTGTAGATCTTTGGTAAAAATGATGATGAATAGGTTCAATGGAAAAAGGATGAATCAATCATTTAATGGCTATTGTTATACCCATAACATGTTTGGACATAGAGAAAATCAATGCATAACATGGAATAATTGAAATCAAACAAGTAAGAGAAATATAGTCTACTACTTTTGCAAGAAACCAGGACATATCTCAAAGGTGTGCAAAAATAGAAAGGAAAATAAGTTTTCTCTGGTGGAAGATAATAAACCGGTGGAAAAGATTAACAAGGAAGAAGTTAAGTAGGAAATGAGAAAAATATGGAATAAAAAAGAAGGATCGGATTCTACTGATTCATCTATACCCTCATCTGGTGCAAATTAATCCTCTGAGAATTAGACCTAGCATGATCTTAGGGGGAGCTTTATCAGAAAGTAAATTAAACCCCCCAAAAATAGAGTGTGTTAGGTGTTGGAACATGGATATGTTGTAAAGAATGACAGGACAAAAGTGATGCAAAAGAAACCAGAAGAAAAGGCATAAGTATGTTATTTTGTGGAGTAAATTAAGGTTTCTCAGTATAAATGGAAGAGAGGTTTGTCAACTTTTTGCAATTAATGTGAGTTAGGGAAAAATGATGGAATATAAAAGAAATTTCACAAATCATTTTGATCATCAAATACATTCAAATGATTTGTAGAGCAACTTGGAACTCTCTTGAAGCATCTTTGAAGTGATTTTGAAACCTTCAAAGAAATCATTATGGATATTTGAAGTAGGTGACAAAATTTTCCCTATCTCACGGTTGCAGACGAAGATAAATGAAGAATTTTTGTGTTAAATTTCAAGAGCTATAATGGAAATTTCTAATAGAGGGTCAAGTGGGAATATCACTCGGAAGTTGAAAGGTGTCGATATGGATGAATTTGATCATCGAAAAAATAAAGAATTTGGAATTATGGTTGGAACTGAACGTTTTATGGAACATACAAACCTTATCTCATTTCGAAGCAAGCATTCAAAGTGGTTATCAGACTGTACAACTTTGGAGAACTTCCTGGATGGAAGGCTATAAAATACAAGGAAGTGGAGGAAATGACGAGAGTCAACAAGGACCCCCAAGCACTATTGATCAATACTATTGGTGATGTCTCGGTTAGGTATGTTGCATACAAAATTTCTTATAAAATTTATTTCAAAAATTGAGAAAGCTCTACTTCGGCCATTGTATTTTATTTGGCACATAAAATGTTCAAAGAAAACATACAATTTGATCTGTGTAAGCTAATTCTTGAAAATCTCACCGAGAACATACGAATGTCACTAGGAGAAGGATACCCATTCTATTTTGGGTCCTTGCTTACAAGTTTGGTACTTTATTTTCTGAAATCACTACGAGGAAAGAAAGATGTTGAGTGGGAATCTAGGATTCCCATTGCAAAATAGATATATAGGCACTTGGAAAGCTTGGAGGATAAAGCAAGTGCATGCAAAGAATTTTTCTTATCTTTGTAGAATGCAATGAGCTCCGGTGAAACTAGGTTAAGTCAATTTGAGGAAGGATCTTCCTCTAGAACAAAAGAATTGGAAGTGGTCACTAGTGATTCCCCTTCAGAATTGAAGAAAATAAAAGCTCTCTACGAAGATGTCATTGTCATCCCTAAAGAAAAGAAAGAAGAAGAAGAATATCTGGTTGGATCAGAATCTTCCGATCCAAAAGGCATCAGGTCCATGTTAATAAAAGGAAAATGAAGAAATTTTGTGATGTGTGTAGTACGGCCTCACTTGTTGACAAAATTAAAATTGATTATGTTGTAGTTTAATATCTACTTCGTAAAGGTATTGATGTATCTGTTGTTTCTGATTCTTTACCTAAAAATTTAGTTGAAATAGTTGAAGAGAGAATGTTGCTTGAAGGTTCGGGAGGATGTAAGTTGGAATATCTAGTTGAAAAGAGATGTTCTAAATCAAATTAGAGGTTATCTGAACTTATCGTAGAGACAAAGAAATGCATAAAATAAATTTTAAACATACACAGTATTGTCTCCAGTGTCTTGTTGCAGTTGATAACTTCCAAAGTAGAATTGAAGCAATAGAATCCAAAGTGAACAACATTGAAAATAAATTTGATATTTTTGAAGACAAAGAAGAAAAGAAAAGACTAAGAATTGGTGAAATTCAAGCATAAATGATCATTGTGTAAAGGAAAAGGGATGATGTAGTGAAAACCTTTTGGCTCCTTAAGGAGATTGTTGAGGTCCAGTTAGACCATCTTTCTGGAATACTCTCTGATGCAAAAGACTATGAACAACAATGTTCATCCATAGATTGGTCATCCTCCTTCACACTATTGGTTGTATTGGATAGTGTGTGTCCAAGAATGGACTCTGTAGTTCTTGAATGGAAGAAATTATATCATGTTATCAAAGAAAGGTAAAAAAAGGTATTTCAGGTGACAAGTGTCATTCTTGTTTGAAGGATTGGTTGCTTAAATTTTTTAAATTTTTTGAATGAATTAGGACTTTTTTGAATATTAGATGTCACCATGTTTACATGTTTCTAGAACCCTTTTCCATTGATATCAAAGGGGGAGAGATTTGGAGAAATTTGGAAAGTTTTTTTTGGAAGAGAATTTTGAATCGGAATTTTTACACATGTTGCCATCAATCAAAAAGGGGGAGATTGTTGGAATTTTGTCTTATATTGTCATTGATTTCACCATGTTGGTCTGATACTCTGTATCGGTTTGTAGATCACACTTACCCTATCCGATATTTGATCTAGTATCTCAGGTAATTTGGTGCACATATTTCCTTCGGTAATTAATATGATCTATGGTTTTGGGAAAAGGTTTATAATCA
This sequence comes from Sequoiadendron giganteum, assembly GCA_007115665.2. Classification (NCBI taxonomy): domain Eukaryota; kingdom Viridiplantae; phylum Streptophyta; class Pinopsida; order Cupressales; family Cupressaceae; genus Sequoiadendron; species Sequoiadendron giganteum. The sequence continues at coordinate 358,570,069 of CM021103.1, forward strand.
TTGGAAGCATGTATACATGTACTCTTAGATATTCATATGATTGGGTGATGTGTTGGAATTGGTTTTCTGAGATTGTATTTCAATATTAAGTTAACCTTGGATAAGATGATGTTGCATGACACGGGTGAACTACTATGAATCCGACCTAATCAATGTATGTAGATATATTGGGTATATATACAAGATGGTTAGAAGATGAGAAGATATGATAATGAGTATGTAGTATATGTGTGTGGAATGCGAATTGGAAGAGAAGAAGAAGTATAAGTTAAGTGTACTAACTATAGATCAATCTGTTGAGTGAATACTCTGATCATATAAGGAACTAAACCTGCACAAGTCATGTAACTCCTTAGTTCAACTTTGGCGGTTAGCCAATTTTTATTTACACAATTTCTGTAGGTAGTGATCCTCCATTTTGGGATAGTAAGTCCTTGTAAGAAGTGATATTTTGTATCTTGAAGTGAGTCGGTATTGATATAATTATATATATTGTGAGCTAATCCTCACCATGGTTTTCCCTCATTGGGTTTTCCACATAAAATCTGGTGTTTCTGTGTTGTGGAGTTTCATGTTTTGTCATTGCTCTTATTTGTTCTCTGAGTTAAAGAAATAATGGTGTTTGTTCAATAATTTTGTGTGGATACTAATTCACCCCCCTCTCAGTATCCAGTTATTCAACACAATTGTCAAACTCTAGTTACAAACTATTTTAATACTTCAAGGACTCTTAAGGAAAGATGATCTTCTATTTATAAATTTCTTAGAGTTCTCCCCAGTCGAGTCACCATTTTTTTGGTTGGTTTTTATTGGTAAACCACATGAACCTTGAAATCCTCTAAAGTTTGGCCAACCCTTATACTCAAGAATTGTCAAAGTTAGTGGACAATAAACAATTAAGGACTTACAAGCCCTTACTTCTACTCTTTGGGCTCTGTGAAACCTAGGAGGGTATTCCTTATCACACTTAAGAGATTTTTGACTCCTAAGAGTTCTTTTATACACAGATAAATTCATGTTTTAGTACAACTAAGCATCCTTCACCAAAGTTTTGGCTAGCCTATGGAGAAATTACTACTTAGTGCTAGGAATTGAAAGGACATTCATCATTACACACTATAATTGAAATAATTTTAAATGTATGTGTTCTTATTCCAAATATCTAGTTAGGTACATTGCTAGCTAGTTTGTCTAGAGTATGCTTAGTGAATAGAATAGTGCTTTGTCTATTGGGAAATGAAGTCAAATTATACAATAATCAGTAATACTTGAGTCATTCATTCAAAAAAATTGAACTATTGTCATACCAAATTCTAGCATGCAACTTACTATATCCTATATATAACTTTTGACCAAATCTTATACTCCTCAATGTAGATTTATGAGGCTATTTTAGCATTTAATCAACTCATTGAATTAAAGCCAAAACAAATTCATACTATCAATTAAAAAAATTGAAGATGAACTAAAAGACCATTAACCTTTTCATTCATAATTTTCAGAAAAGAATATATAAGAGAGTACATGTATAAGAACTTGATGTTTTCATTCATTTATGAAGTTTGCATAAAAATATTTTAAGATTTTTGCATAGTTCACTTATACCCTAGTCTTCTTACTATTCTATCTATTAGAATTATACCATATAGTTCTTCCTATACATAGCTTTTAACCTAGACCATTTTTAAGACCCAAAAATCAACCCTTTGTAATTAGCCTTGAAATCCCTTTTATAGAGTAAGGGAGCATCAAGAATCAGGCTAAATTATAGTCACATTTTCTCAAATTTCACTTTAATTTCAACAGTCTTCAAAATATTCCCCAGGTAGTTGTAAATCATCATTTGCAGCATAGGGGAAAACAAAATATCAAAAACCATTTGTTGGGAAATCCCACTAGCCTAGCCTCTAAAAGGCACCACATCACAACATCAAAATTTGTACGTTCACATCGACCACCTGAATTCACCATCAGCACAAAAAGTAGAAAACAACAAGAACCCAGATCACACACACCTGCCCAAAGAGACATGTTAGCACATAGGACAAAATAGTTGAGCATTAGCTCAAGAGGGGAGCAGGCTTCTATTTTGCCTAGTTATCAGAATAAGAATGCCTGCTCAATGTCCTTATTGAAATTGGAGTGGCCATCACCACCTTATTTTCATCTCCATTGTTAGATGGATCATCCAATAATTCGATGGGAGATTGATGTCATCCCATAAAAGCTCAGTGATACTTGTTTTTCCTTGCAACTTCTCTCTCAAGTTGTTCCACCTTCTTCTCCTTTCCTTTGACTAACTCCTCAGATACAATTTGACTCCTTATATGGTATGCACGCTTGAGAGTAGCACGTGCAGATTTCCTTTCAGCTCTTGCCTTCTTCCTCGATGTTATAGGAACCTCAGGCACATCCTGCTCTTCTTTGCGCTCAACATTTTGAGACTCAATTTGGACCTTCATGCTAGGCTAATATAAATTCTTTCCTTATCCATTTTTGATGAAAAAATTCATAGAAATACTATCCATGTAAAAAAACAAACTCAATTTCTACAACTACTTAGAAAAATTTGTGCACTCACTCCCAAACTCTCAAATATCATATGTAGCAAATGGTGAGAATAACAAGAAAGGAGTCACCAATAAATAGGACAACTACAACATGAATTCATTAATTTTCCAGGGGAGCTCGCACAAGAGAGCCATCAACCAGCTATCTTTATTTTAAATCTAAGTCCTTGATCACACACCGTACCAAATCAATGATCAATTAACCAGAATGGTTAATTATCACACAAAATTAATTTTGCATGCATTTGATACTTTTTCCCAAATAGATGTCCCAAGTGGATAAACACCCACTCTATTTGCATAGGTAATCACATACTTAGCCTGATAAAACTTTTCATGTCACATTTACCCATTTTCTTGTGGGAATTAATTTTCTCACAAACCACAACCACAAGATAGAGGGAAGCAATCATGATCAATCCTTAGAATATCATCCGTACTCTGTGTTGCCTCAAATTCTTTATCCCATGTGTACCAATGCCTGATAGAAATGATGGTCGCAACTAAAATCATCTCCTAAATCATGAATGCATGCCAAGGACTTGGTTGATATTTGGCGATGCTCTAAATTTTAATGTAGTTTTGACCAAATTTGAGAAAAAATTATTCTCTACTAAAATATATCAAACCCTTTGAAGTATTCCACGTGGCAATTGCCTGCTTTCCTACTAGAAAATGGGAGGTACAAATGGGGCCCTCATGGGATGGCGGGGATTTTTTAGAATAGTCGACATCACCTGCCATCAACCATAGGTTTGAGACCCTTCAAGAGTACATGTCTTCATTAAGACTTAGTGATTCCTATTTAGAGCGACAAATGTCACCGTGCTCGCTAGCCCGCTCCCATTAATAAGCATTAAAATAAAGACCAATAGGGTGGTAGGGAATGGTGGAGATCAAGCCATGTTTCTTTGTAATTACCATAGATATATTTTTGGCTCCATTTATTGCTTGTAGAAGATATATGTCCCAACATAGAAAGATTCCATGTGTTACCATTCCTGCTCACCCATGTGACTTCTTCACCCTAATAAATAGTACGAATGGGCACAAGGGGAATGAATCTGATGTGAACATGTGTGGTGATTCCTATCATTGATCACCTTCAAACCCCTTCCTATCGACCACCTAGAAACATCGGGCCTGCCACTGGTGATGAAATATGGCAAATGCCCGCCAACTCGTTTGTTTATTTTAATAAAAAATAAACAAGAATGGGCGAGTGGGGAGTGGTGAGGATGCTAGCACATGTTTCATTGATCATTGTTGATTATTTTTGATACCGCCTACAATATTCAATAGAACATTGGGTCCACAAGACACGTGACTTAAGCCCGCAAGCAGTGATTTTTTTAGTGGCTAATATTCGCCAATTGGCTAATAGTTGAAATTTGGGAATCCAAAATTGGCTAATAGTTCGAGCTATAATATGACTTGAATCGCCACTTTTTTACAAAATTTTATTATAGTCTTATTTAAATCGCCAAAGAATTTATTTTATTAAAATATTTAACTCAAAAATTCGCCACAATATTTGATACATGATTAGATCAAATTTGCCTAAATTTTATAAATTATAGTAGAAATCTATATTAATTCACCAATTGTATATCATAATTATTAGTTGCTTCAGGACCATATTTCTAATCTTTAGTTTCCACCATTGATTTACAATATAATCTAATGGCCCTTGTTGTATTCCATGAGGTAAAATGTACCCACAATTTGTATTGCTCATGGTGCCCACAATTTTGAGTCTCGTGAACATTATATAGTGAGTATATTTTACCACAAAGTACAATGAAGGTCATTAAATCAATGGTCTAAAAGCAATTTCAAGCCTTTGAAAAATATAGATCATGGATACATTTTACCTTCAGAATACAATAATGACTATTATATTATATTTTAAAACAATGTTGGAAAGTAAATATTATAGTCTACCCCTTAAACCCATCGATAATTTCCACCCTTGGGCACCTACTTTTCCATGAGAATTATTTTTAGATCAAGGATAAATTTTCCATCATAATTAATTCATTTTCCTATTATTTTTCAAGATTCGCCAAAATTTTCCACAAAATTTTAGTAATGTAAAAAAAATAGCCAATAATTTTTTTGTTTTTTGAAAAAAAGGAAAGATTCACTAAAAGAAATTAATATTTTTTCCTAAAAAAATGAAAGATTCGCCAGGATTTTATATCTTTTTTTTAGGGGGGTTTCTTAAAGTTATCACTGCCCGCAAGCCCATGTGAATAAAATAATAAATCCAAAAACTAGAATGGGCGCATGGGGAACAACTCAGATGCATCCTCAGAGATTGAATGATCATCATAAACCATCATTTATGCACATGCCAAAAAAAGTATCCTTTAAAACAAGGCCACCACTAGGTCGATGTAACTTGACCCTTGAGAAGTAGAGACTTAAGACTTGAGTCTTTAAACATGAAATTATTCAGCTTGACCATGGAAAAATTAGAACGAGTATTTTGCAGATGGTGACCGACAAAACTAACCCAAGGGGCCAGTATGCAGAATGATTTTAATGACTCAAGACACAACTTAAGTGACCAGTTACCGGGTACACAGGTCAATGAAGGAATATAACATTCATCATTGATATCAATACAAACTTTGAAGAGAGGGTTTATAACCTAAAAACCTAAGGCCTAACCCCAAGCAAAAAATCATAAAATGATGACAAGGAAAGACACACCATAGATTTTAAAAAAAAATTAGGAGCTCTACCATACCACTAACATATTCTACATTTACACCATCTTCAACTTTGAAACATATCCAAAGTTAGCCATCCAACATTAAATTCAAATTAGGTCAACACCAAAACATCCTAGTGTGGAATTAGAATGAGGGAAACCCAAACACATGCTTGATAAGGACCCAAATAGATCGAACACCTTTCATCAACTCCAATGATAGTGTTCAATGCAAGGTCACCCAAACTAGTGTAAAATAGATAGAATAATTAAGTATGAACCTTCTAGATACCAGAATTATCTTCAATACAATCAAAATAACTCAAATCTAGAACCTCAAGTCATAAGAATTTACCAAAGAGAAATCTAGACCAACAACATTTCTCTTGGACCTCAACAAAAAACACAAAAACCCATAGTTCACAACTAGTGAACACAACTCGCACTATACAATGAATCAGTAGCCAAAAATCTAGATATAGCAACTTCCAACAACCATGGTCAACATATCTAAACCACACAAAAATAGGATAAAATCCCGAAGAAAAACTTGAATCAACCACTGAACACTTGCAATCTTTCTTTAATACAATTTTCTCAATATCCTCAACATATACATCCAATAACCTGCAATGATGACATTAATGACAATAGCAACTAGTTGATAACCAATTGACTAGTTGAAATCAATGACAACACCATCATTCTTCTCATTCTTACAATAAGTCAAGCTTAATTACTTATACTATTAATAGAAATAAATAATCATTATGGCCATAATCAAAGGATTTTTTTGTGGAGGAATATGAACCCTTTTTCTTATCTTTCATTCCTTCTTCACATATCCCAAGTTAGCATAATTTGTCATACATAATTAACACACAAAAAAATATGACATTATGAATAATAAAAATTAAAGACATAGTCAATTAGCTATTTTTCATCATAGAATATCATGTCAAAATAATATTTGATATTCATTTCCAAATGTTAATTTTACAACTTACAGGTTTGACTTAGGCCATCTTGTGACTTAGTCAACTCAATTTACATCATGAAGTACATAGTATAATAATCAAATATTATGAGATTCCATGTGATCCTCTTCAACTCTCGCCACATGCGGGGGATGAGAACATGGTTTAGGCAATTTTCCACCCAACCATAAAGCTATGCTTCCTTGGTATTCTTCCTAACTTGAAGAATTATTAACCATGCACAAAATACTTAGTAGGAGGTACAGTATGCAATGTGGAATCTAGTGCATGCCAAACATCTACATGCATTTTTATCTACATTTATAACATGGAAGATCTATGCAAGGAAATGGCAGAGAGATTACATCATAAAAGTGAGACCATTCAACATAATGGACTACAAATGCTTGGTCAAGCATGTGCTATATATGACTAAAAATATAGATTTTGGAAAAGAAAAACCTATCTCTCTCAAAATCTATTTTCAGCACTTTTCCCGAAAGATAACCCCCACAACATAGGATAACATACATCTTATCAAAATATCACAATTTTGTAAACAATCAATTTGGTTTCCAGTAGTGTTTATCTAGTCAATTGTTTCATGTTTTAAGAAAAAACAACTATCTACAACATAGTTTACATAAACTCATTTAGATATCTCTATTCAACATGCATATGAAAGAATGTAACTAGATTTAATATCTATGCTATCAGACTTTTAATCATATTCATGATTCAATTCATCAACTTGATAAGAATATTATAGAACGTGCATCAATTTTCTAAAGATTTCCATTATTCACTTTGTTCCTTCTTACTTGGAATGAAATCTACATTTCAGATAAAGAAAATAGTGTAATTTTTAAAGAAGGTACATTGCATGTATGTGTAATGCATAAATGGGAAATTTATGCATGTACACATATACAAATTTCTATTAAAAATAGTGTATGTGTATACATTCTTATTAAATAAAAGAAAAATTCATTCCACATTCAGATTCCTAGTTACAAATAGATAACAAATTTCATCAGATGTAAGAATAGATTCAACTGAAAAATATAGGAATGAGAACATTAAGCATTCTCTCTTCGATACAATCTGAATTTCATATAGTATGCCACAATATTGTTTTACATAATTTGTAACTTTAAATGTACATCATAGTAAATCAACAATTTTTAAACAAAATCTATACAAACTATTTTTAATTTGACCACCTTTCGAAATGACTATACTAACACCAAAGTTTACTCTCAGTTCATTTTGATCCATTTTATGACAAAATTACATGTAGAGTAACTTCCAATTCTATCTTTGAGTCACAGAATGAAGGATACATTAAATGGAAAAAGGTTGATATCATACACCTTAGGCAAGCCTATCTTAGATAAAAGAGAAGCATCAACTATTGCATAAGGATAGTAATAATGTTGCTCTACTTAAAAATAGAGACTAAACAAGGTTTCCCACATAGAATGATGTTATACTTTATTATCATTTGGTTCCCCTTAAATTTTTTATAGGGCTTCGGCCTTCAAGGCTGATACCATTCACCTCGTTTTGTCTTGAAAATGATATAGAAAACATCAAATAATAGGTGGTCTAGTAAGAAGAGCACCAAAAAATAGGATTATGAAACTGAGATAAGAGTCATTCGACTCAATGAGATCATTTCATTTTGAACGGTGGGGATATATATATATCTACATTATATATATGTATACATACATACATACATAATATTCCATTTCTTAAGCAACATTTAAATTGGAATGGTGCATCTACATTGTTCGTTCTACTAAACAGAAAATCATAATTTATATCAATGAGTATATATATTTATACTTGAATGATGGATATGTTTAGGGTGAATAAGATATGATTTTCTTTTGTTTTCTCAAGTGGTCGATTAATTTTCTTTTCGTCTTTTGAATTTCCACATAATTTTTTTTATTTTGAAATAAAGGAAGACAATTTTATATATATGTATATATTTTCTCATCATATAAATATTCTCATTGTTCTACTCAAGAGTATTTGATTTACACATAACAATCATATTTTCAACACCATTCATTATTATGAAATTGCATTGAATGAACATGACAAAGAAAATGTTCCAATAAATTTGTTCCCATAAGCTTACCAATTAATCATTTACACATTTCACCGAAAAAAATATATTTAGCTATCAAATTACAGATACAATAAAAATACCATGATTTTATAGTGGTGCATGCACATTCCAGATTCCATCAAGCTTACCATTGTCATCTGACTAAATAATCCTACCTCAACCATGCTCTCAATCTTCAACCTATTCTTGCATTCATACACTTGCACTTGCAGAGTTTCATCAATAACCTTTAACCAATGCTCAAAATGAAAATATTCCATTTCACATCATAATTTTCATCTTTCGTGTTCAATCATAATAACAGAAATATATTTCAAATTCCATCGAAATCTTAAATTTATCACAAGTCAACTGATAAATTTCATTTTCCATAATTATTAAAACAACTCAACATTATTAAATGCAAGAAAAATTATGAGATGTGACATTCTTCCCCACTTGGAAGATACATCATTCTAATGTCTTATCAAACAACACTAAATCAAATGTCTTTTTCAACATGCAATCATTTTTTTTTTCAAGCCAATATATGCAAACCAAAATTTTAGAGCAATAGTATCTTGATGAACATCAAGAGTCTATCTAGTAATCAAATAAGGGAACTATTGTTCTATTTCCTTTGTATCCTCCCAAGTAGCATTGTCCTCAAAATACTGTTCCCACTAAACCTTATATTGGAAAATATCTCTATTTCACAACTTAATGTTGTGTCTATCCAAAATTCTAATGGGTTCCACCATCACCACTCCTAGATCTTGCACCTATAAATAATTCCAATCAAGTATATGAGATGCATCTAGATGATATGGCTTAAGCAAAGAAACATGAAAATATTATGGAGTCGAGCTAGAGCAAGTAGTAGAGCAAGTTGATATGCAACCGAGTTAATGAATTCCAACACATCGAAGGGACCCACATATCTAGGGGCCAACTTGGGATATTTTAAAAAGTTAATGGAGCTCTTATGTGACTTGAATCTCAAAAATAATGTATCTCCCTCTAATAACTTTTTGAAGGTTATATTCTTGTCGGCATAGCTTTGTTGTATGTCTACCATTTCTTCAGTCTATCCTTGATGAGTGTCATCTTCTCTTCCATCTCTTTAAGCATTTTAGGACCCACTATGATCCTATATTCCAACCTATCCCAACTAATGGGTGTATGACACTTTTGCCCATATAGAGCCGTGAAAGGTGCCATACCTAAAGACACATGGAAACATTTATTATATGAAAATTCTACTAAAGGTAGATAATCCTCCCACTTATATTGTTGGTTCATGCAATACATTCACAAGAGATCCTCTACTGCTTGATTGAATCTTTCTATTTGACCATCATTTTGAGGATGATATGATGAACTAAAACTCAACTTAGTTCCCAAAGTTGCATTCAAATTTGTCCAAAATATGGATGTCATTTAGGTATCCCTATCATATATGATAATATCTGACACTCCATGTAAATGGAAGATCTCTTGGAAAAATTTATTGGCCAAGGTCAACAATCCATCCTTAAGGTTCCCTAGAATGAAATGTGCCACCTTTTACAACTTGTTGATTACTACCAAGATGATATCATGCCTATTTTTGCTCAATGGTAACACTTGGATAAAATCCATACTGATCACTTTCCACTTGTACTCAGGTATGTCATGAGGATAGAGAAGACTTGTTGGATGTACATGTTTATCCTTGAATCACTGACATTCCAAGAATTTGGCTACATACTCGACTACATCCTTCCTAAGCCTAGGCCAAAAATACAAAGATTTCAATTCCACGATCATTTGTACAACTCTGAGGTGTCCTGAATATGGTGCATTGTGGATTTCCTCCATGACCAACTTCTTGAGTTTTTAGAATCTAGAATATACATTCTTCTCTTGTAACTTAGGATTTGATTTGGTTCAATTTCATTCCCATCATATCGATGGTCTGAAGGGTTCACCAAAAGATCTTTCTTAACCTTTTTGTAATGCTCATCACATTACAAGTGTTGCATCACTTGCTATCTTATATTCGACCTTGTCAAGGTCATAGATACCAGATGTCTTCTTCTACTAAGTACATCAACCAATCCATTCTCTTTTCCATTAATATACTTAATTCCAAAGTTGTACTCACTAAGGAATCCCAAACATCTTTCCTGACATGCATTGAGATTTGGTTGGGTGAAGATATATCTTAGTCCCAGATGATCTATGTTGATCTCAAATGGCTTCCCTAATAGTTAATTCCTCCACATCTGTAAGGAATGCACTATTGCAACCAATTCTAAATCATGTGGTGCATATTTTGTTTCATGTTTTTAAAGCTTCCTTGACTTATACACCACCACTTACCCATCTTGCATTAATACAACTCCTAATTTATCTCCCAAAGCATCTGTGATCACTATAAATTGACCATTTGGATTATGTATAATCAAAATTAGGGTTATAGTGAGCTTCTCCTTCAGGATTTGAAATGCATGCTCACACTTTTCTATCCATTCAAAAAAATTCCCTTTCCTTTGAAGAGATGTGAATGGGGATACAATCTAAGAAAATCCCTTTACATACTTCTTGTAGTATCCTTCTAGTCCCATAAAACTTCACACTTCAATCACACTCTGAGGTGCTAGCAATTCTACTATTACATTAATATTTTCCAAATCTATAGAGATTCCTTCTGCTAATATGATGTGACCAAGGTAATGCACCATGTCCTAATAAAATGAGCACTTGGATAACTTTCCCAAAAACATCTTCTCTCTAATATGATGTAATACTATCCTCAAATTTTTATCTTGCTCCTCAATGGACTTGGAATAAATCAAGGTGTCATCAACAAAGATCAAGACAAAGTCATCTAAGAAATCTCTAAATACACTATTCATGAGATTCATGAAATTTTCTGGTGCATTATTCAATCCAAAAGGTACCATTGTGAACTTGTAGTTTCCATGTACTAAGTTTAGAGAGTAGCCTTAGGGATGTCCTCTTCTTATATTATCAATTGGTGATAACCAAATATGAGATTTATTTCAGATAACATTGTTGCTCCCTTCATCTAATCGAATAGATCATCAATCCTTGGAAGAGGGTATCTATTCTTGATGGTCACCTTGTTCAATCATTACAAAAAATTCCTATGATTAGCTCCCATTTTTTCTCTATTTTTTACTTCCACCCACTATTTTAATTTATTTTTCTCCAATTTTTGAAATTGTCAACGCTATTTATCAGGATGATGCTATTTTTGGCATTTTTTGCATCGATCAGAACAAGTAGGTGCTAATTTAGGTGCAAATTAGCACCTAAATTAGGACCTAAATTATCTCCCAATTTATTTACCAATTTAGCACCTATATTAGCACCTACATTAGCACCTAATTTAACGCCTAATTTAGCACCTACATTAGAGCCTGCTTTAGCACCTAATTATTCTAGTCTAGCAGGGATTAAGGGTTAAGGAATTAGGGGTGTTAGAACAAAAAATCCTTCCCCAATATTCACTAAATTTCAATTGCTTGCCTACATTTAACTTTCATCAAAAGATCCCTCAACCCTCAACCCTCAACCCTAATCCCTCAACCCTCAACCTTAAACCCTAAACCCTCAACGCCTATACCCTCTACCCTATACATTTGACCCTAAACCCTAATCCTTCAACCATATACCCTCAAACCTATACCCTAAATGCTCTACCCTCAACCCTTAACCATCAACCCTAAACCCTTAAACCTTAAGCCCTAAACCCTTAAACCTTATACCCTCTACCCTCAAACCTAATCCCTCAACCCTGATACCCTCAACCCAATACCCTAAACCATCAACCCTATAGGTCCTCAACTCTATACTCTCAATTCTCAACCCTCTACCCTATACATTGGATCCTCAACCCTCATATATATATTTCCCTCCCTCCTCTTCTCTCCTTCTCTCTATCTCACTTCTCCCTCCATCTCTCGCTCCATCCACCCCTCCCTCTCTACCCTAATTCGTAGTCAACCCTAAACCATCAAACCTTAAATCCTTAAACACTCAACCCTAAACCCTCAACCCTTAAACCATAGTAAACCCTTAAACTGACCTCTACCCTCTACCCTCTACCCTCGATCCAATTCCCTCTACCCTTAACCCTCATTAACCCTTAAACCTAAGTAAAGTCTCTACCCTAATCCCTCAACCTCAACCCTTAATATATCCCTCAACCCTTAAACCCTCAACCCTATTCTACCCTCTACCATCAACCCTCAACCCTTAATTAACCCTAATCCATCAACCCCTATACCCTCTACCCTATACATATACCCTCAATCTTCTACCCTCAACATTAAACCCTCAACCCTTAATTAAACCTAAACCCTTAAACCCTCTACCCTCTACCCTCTACGTCCCTATACATTAAACCCCCAACCCTCAATTCTCAACCCTCAACCCTTAATCCCTCAACCCTCAACCCTTAAACCCTAGACCCTCAACCACTATACCCTCTACCCTATATATTGGAACCTCAACCTAATCCTTCAACCATATACCCTTAAACCTATAACCTAATCCTTCAACCTAATATTTTCATTATATTTAACATGAAATTCAATAATTTATGTGAAATGATCCATATTGTCACTAGCATTCCCTTTGTATATAACCATTTATTCCTCTAGATAATCATAAACAAAAGAAAATTTCTCCTTTACCATAGTACCACAACATCAAAATAAAGTTAGCATGGGAGGGTGGCTTCTAAGTTAAGAAATAAGCCTTTACTACCATACCACCAAGAGATTATATAGCTTGCATAGTAAAGCACTACTCACCGTCACCCCAGGGGGAGAATTATAAGGCAATGTGGTAATGTGATACCTACCACCATCCCACATAAGGTGATTCAAAGGAGTGTGGTAAGGCAGTAAAAAACAAGAAGATAAAGCATACACTATTATACCACTAGAAGGGTGAGAAACATATGTGGTAGAGAGGTATACACCACAACCTCACAACAAGAATTCTTGAGAAAGATAGTAGAGCGGTAAGAATTGGAAGCAAATTGAACACCATAGTACCACATGAGGTGGATAATATGGCTGTGGTAGAGTGGTATACAATTTAACCCCATAGTAAGAGGTCTTAAGCAAGGAAGTAGTGTGGTAAATAGTAGAAGGGAAGGGAAAAACATCGACATATCGCAACAGGTATAATAAAAGACAGTGGTAGTATGGTAATCATGAAATCATTACAATTTACAACAATAAATTTAGACACATGAATCCAACAGTGTAAAAATTAAATGCAAGGATTTGAGCTTCCTATGAAATTATTTTATGAAGAGTTGGCATTAAAACTGATATGACTAAATACCACACCATCCAAAGACAAGTGAGATTTCCCAATATCACACTTAGTTGCAGTGCACTAGCGTGGAAGGAGCTAAGGATACGGAAGAAGAAGTCCTACAAGCATCAAATTCTCAGGTAAGTGCTAAAAAACTCTTTGAAAGAGATCTATTAATATAAAAAATATTTCAAGGATTTATCATCTGAAGCCATAGTAGAGAAAATTGAAACATGCCTCCTAAAAGAAAAAAATCAAAAGTAAAAGAAATTCAACCTAAAATTAAAGATGAAGAACCTAAAGTAAAGAAGAGACCACTCCATCAGTCCATATTAGATATACTTCTAGGGTCTACTAAAGAGGGTAATAATAAGTTCCTCGTGGACACCACACAAAGTTGTAGGGATGCCCTCATTCCCAAATTTGGATGGGACCTATTTTAGTATTTTTACAGTAAGAGAAATGAGAAGATTCTAGTTTCAAACCCTTGGATGTTAGATTTAGAAAGGTTGATTATCCCAAATGTATTTTTTGATGTAGAATTTATCAGACTACTAGCCAAACACTATCACTCAACTACCAAAACAGTAAGGTTTCCAAACGACAAAGTATTGGTAGAAGTAACCAAAACATCCATCATTGAGTGTTTTGACTTAAACAAGTAGGCTTTGACCAAGATAAACTTGTAGAAAAGTGAGGAGGATTACACTGGGTTAAGAAGGACTTATAAAAGTGATGAGCTACCCATATATATGAAAAGAGGCATTGGTAATAGAATAATCCCAATCTCTACTACCACTACTGAACCGTTTACTATGACAATTTTTTAGTATTACTTTGTGAATACATATTTAGCTCTTTACCAATTGTTGGGGATCGATGCTCAAGATAAAATTCCAATAGGTCTAATGATGATGGCCATGATAATTAAAAACCCTAAAAATAATATTGAATATGAATTTGCTTCATACCTTGAGAAGGTGTTAGATGATGAATTCTCCCAAGTTATAGAGGATAGAGCACTGATTATATTCAAACACTATTCCCTATTGTGTCATCAGATATTGTACCAGAATAGGGACTATTAGACTAAAAGAATGGACTTGGCTAGAGTAGATAAGCATTGGAATCTCACACCTATCTAGAAATGGTGCTATATTTGGGATAGTTGGTGCAAGAATTCAAGCTTTTTTGTATTCTTCGAAGACTTTGTACACAAAATCCTTAGAGTTCTTGGGTATGAAATACCAAGATTTTCAACTAAAATGTTGCAACTATTGAGACCTTTGGATTTAGGACCAGAGCAGGTTCATACACATAATTTTAGAGATTAGTTCTTCCTCTCGGAAGTTACAATAATAAGAGTTTATGGATGCCATGTTGCTCCACACATAGTGCCAAAATTTTTGCCCCTCAGATTAATATTTCTTGAATTTATGTTGAAAATTATGTGGATGGAGAAAGATGCAATGCATAAGTAGAAGAAAGACACTTTCTTTCCAAATGAAACCATGTGTGAAGATTGGACTGTAGGCTCAGACAGACTAGAGGAGTTACAGTATTATTTGAAGACAAGATATGCATTGAATTCTAGAAAAGGAAGAGATTTTGACCTTGAAAATCATATGGACAACATAAGTCACAATCTTCTTACCAAAATGGCAGTGTCACACTAAGTGGATTATGAAGAAGATGTCATAAGGAACCACATTACTTATAATGATGTATTTAGTAGAAAGAAAAAATGGGAATAGATGAAGAAGCGTCAAGAAAGGATGAAGTGGAGGTCCAAGGATTTTCTAGGATACTTTGTCAAGGAAAAGGACCCCATCAAGAGGATATATTTGATAATGGGTAAATTTGAAGACTTGTAGAGTAAGAAGAAAGCATATCTCCAAGATCATGATATTGGTGCAATTATAGAGCATACCCCAGGTGAAACCTCTGAACCTCCAATGGAGCAGTTACCTCCCAAAAGACAGAAGATAGAAAGCATTGAAAAATTAGTACCTTATGAGGAGAGTGAAGAGGTGGGTGATATTGAGGAAGTGGCTATAGTACTACAATCATTGAAAGGTGATATTGAGGTTGTTAAACCCATCCTTGAGACCAATGCCCATAAACATGAGGAAAGGATGGGTGATGTAGAAAAAAAAGTACAAAGGTACATGAAGATGAAAGGGAAATTGCATCTAGGAGATTCATAGAAGATGTTGAATTCATTAAGACTCCTCAGTTTAGGGATTTATGGATGAAGATGAAGATAAAATAATTTGAAGAGAGGATGGAATTAGCTAAAGCAGGAATTGAAGAATTAGAGAAAAATCAAATGGTAGCACAGACTTTGCAAGAATTAAGAGTTCACAACATTGACATTAGCCTCCAGAAGGCTAGATAAATGGTCTTGAAGAGAAATATACTCATTTTCCCTCATTTGGAATTAAAGAAAATGTTTCTACTTGATCAAGTGCAAGCTCAAGATAATCCAATTCTAGTTGCAGTTTTGACTCTAATGAAGGAGTGAGTGGAACTAGGTATAACCCAAAGATTGAAACCCTAGCCATATGGATTGAACAAAAAAATACACAAAAGATAAAATTATTGGATGTAATTCAAGGGATGAAAGGGGTAGTGATGGTAAGGTCAATACAAGATACAACCCCTTTGGAGGCAACCACAATGACCATGCATTCAACCATGTTCACTCGAGCAACTATTAAGGTATTAGAAGAAAAATTGAAGGAGCATGAAAAGGAGCAAAGGTTTCTAAATGATGAATTTAATAAAACTCTCATGGAGAATTTCAAATTGAAAGAACAATTAAGAGGAGTAGGACCCTCACAAAGCAAGGATATAGTGTTATATAGGCCTCATATTGCTCCAATGGATATTGTGAAGAACATTTATATAGAATAGGTAAACACTCTAGAGAAGGAAGTCGATGATGTAAAGAAGGCCAAAAATCAAACCCAAGATGAAGTGAAAAGGAGAATTTGTGAAGTTATGGAAAATATTCTTGAGCACAAGATAAAATTAGTTATGGATAAACTAGAGAATGCGCATGATAGTTATAAAACACTTCAGTACACAATGGATCAAATAAATACACATATGTTTGTATTAGATCCTTTTTTCAAAAGGTGGTAGCATATTCACCACACTTTGGCTAAGTTATGAAAATTTCTACAAAGAATTCTTGATGATCCCACATCATTAAAGCCAATTGAACAAATTGTGAAGATGATTATTGATAAATTTTAATATATACAAGGGGAAGATAAAAAGATTCTAAAAAGAATGGATTTATTCCATACCTTGAAATATTGGTATATACCTGAAATCATGAGAGATGGTGATTAGTTGAAGGACTTGGATAAGTGGAAGAAAGAATTCAGTCAGGTTATTCATAAGTGTGTAACTCATATATAAGAGGATGATGATACCAGCCTTCACAAGCTAAATTAGATCATGGATGGGTTGATTGTTCTTGATGTGGGATACCTAAATTTTGTCAATGATACAAAGGCATTACTAGATAGTCGATGGAAAACTCATCTTGCAAACATGCCAAAGATCTAGGAATATAAGTGGCCATCATATTTTATGGTGTATCAATGGGAGGAAAATTATTTTGTTTGAAAATAATAGGACACTGAGGTGAGATCATTTGGACATTCATCATGAGTCTTTTATGTTGAGTAATGGAACCATATGTAAAAATGTCTTAAGTCTTTAAATTTCCTTAATTATGCTAATTAAATAGTTGTTGGTTTCAGAAGAATAGAAGACTGAGGTGAGAGAATTTGGACGTTCATCATGGAGAGGAATACTTTTTCTAGATCAATGATCATGGGTCTTCTACGTTGAATAATGAAACCATATGTCAAAATGTCTTAAGTCTTGTTATTTCCTTAATTATTCTAATTAAATAGTTGTTAGTAAAATAAGTAGTTATGAAAGGTCGTCTCTTTTTGTAAAAGGCCTATACCTTGTTTCTTCCTATATAAATAGGAAACCAAGGCCTAGTTTTAAATCATCATCATCATCATATATCATTTCCATCGCCACCAATAGAAGTAGATAGGTTTCATATTCCACTCATCCACCTTCAAATTTTGAAGACTTCAATTATTAATGTATATCAATTGAAGCAATATAATGGAGAACATATTATTATCAGAGATTATCTATGACTATATTATCATTCTATATTTTTCTTATGTTTTCCATACTTATTTCTTCTTATATTTGAATGAATATCAATTATTGAGCCTCAATATTGTACTTATGTGAATGAATATGCTGATACAGTAAAGCATTTACTATGGATGTTGGTAGAGCTGCTATTTTTTTTGAAAATTTGAGCTTATTTTGCCTTGTTACATGTTCAACATAAAAAATGGAAAATATTTAAAAATAATAAAGTTAACAAAGTTGATTATTTAAATAATTATGAGTTATGTGCATTAATATTTTATTAAATTTTGTGTCCTCATGAACATATGTTGATACAAAATGAATGGAAGAAGCATCCAAGTAATCCTAATTTTTTTTGCCAACAATTTATACCGAATATTGAACAATTTAAGGATATTGAAATAGGTAATTTTTATTGACATAAATAATATTACTAAAGAATATCAAAGTTTAGGCCATAAGAATCATCCTTTTTTAAACATGGATTGAAAATAATTCTGAAAATTTAGAAGTCTTGGCCATTAACATTATTGTCTGCTACAATGCCATCCAGTGTATCATTATCAATGTTCATATGTTCTTTCAAGTATCTAATATCATCATCATCCACATCTTGACCTGCATCATCTTCATCATCATTTAAATTTGAATGTAGACCATCTATATTGTGACCAGATGTATTTTGATCATCATTTTCTATACCATCCATATTGTTGTCTTTCATAACATCATCTAACTCTAGATTTTTCTCTTCTTGTGCCTGAACATAACCATCTTCAACATCATCATGGATGCTAATTTCTTTGATTTTATCTAATCCTTCTCTCTCATTTTGTTGGCCATCATTGTTTTTCTCAGTATCCACTACTGCATCATCAAATACATGCCTTAATATTGGATCATAATGTATGAAAAATATCCATTTCAGGTCCAAAATATCTTCATAGAAAAATACATGCACATGAATGATATACATATATTAGACATATGTTATAAAAAATTTATTGATTAATAAATATATGTATATATTCATAATAAGCTATGAATTAATAGATTAATTATCACTATCGCTTCTTGTTTGAGTTAAAGAAATAACTTCTCACAATGAATTGGTAGAACATAAGGCTCCTTATCCTTCGATAGGAAGCATGAGGAATCTATAGAAAATAATCACTATGGGTATCATGTCTTTGTTTCCTCTCAAATGCTTCATACCATCTACACTTAAAAATACAACATTTAAAAGAGTGGTAATCCAACTCAATAATTTCTTATATTTTCCCAACATATTGTAGATTCCCTTCAATTATATTCTTATCTTTTGAGCTTGATTGATCAGATTTATTGAATTCGACCATGATTCCACAAGGGTCATCTCTTTACATCTACACTTTCTACATGATAATGTCGACCATATGCCCACATTTCTAGATATTTCCTCACCTATGAAAGACCATTTATTTAAGTGAAAACAAATATAATGACAAATATTAAAATAGTTAATAGTGTCAAAATTGTAAGGAAACAAAATTTGGTAAAATTCCTATTGTAAATTTCTTTTACATCCTCTAGACATGTTGATTTCATCTTTTGTTATGTTTGAATCTATACCTACATATTCTATTTGATTTTGAATTTGTTCAATAACCCATTCTAGTGTGCAATCTTCCCCATTCCCCAAGCAGGTCAGTGGGAAGTGGAGTATTCCTTGGGTTCAATCTCTTAAATTGTCTTCTTGCTTCTAACACTTGTTCTCTCTTTTTATCAAACAGATCAGTCCATTTGTTCATAAAGTCCATGTGGTACAAAGTTAACTTGTCGATTATAGAACTTTTGTTTAGACCTATTACATGTCAACATGTTTATTTCAAAATCCAAATATCATGTTGTTGATTTGACAAATAAATTACAAAGTAAATTAATGATTGCAAGAAAATAACCACACTGATCATGACTTTACTTACTAATTTCTACTTGAACACCATTAGATTGTGGTTTTTCTCCATCAATAATTTTTATGCTTATTCTTCATCCCATAAGCATGGCCCATATTCAAAGTCCTTACCAAGGAATTCACACAGGAATAAAAATGCTTCATTCAATACATACCCTACAACCATGTGACCCTCTGGATGTGCCTTTTATCAGACATATCTTTTTAGAGTTTTCATATACCTCTCAAAGAAAGTAATCCACCTCATTGATACAAAACCCACCAATTCAATGTCATCAACTAGGTGTATAAGTAAATGGACTTGTAGGTCCATGAAACTTGTAGGGAGCTCCTTCTCAAATACACATACAATTTCTAAAATTTCCTTCTTCCATTTTGGAACTTCACATTTGTGGATCTCCTTGGAGGTCACCCACCTAATATAAGAATAGTAAATTAGTTTGAACCTTTATTCAAAAATTAAAATACAATATAATATCTATGTCTCTCACACATGAACATTTCATATAATCACATATCTTGTAAATGCTAACAATCGACTTATGGCATTCCTTAAGTCAACTGTAAGACAGGAATCCCCCCTAATTTCCAATGGCATGATATGCTATCAAACACATTTATGAAAAGGTCATTAGTAATTTTTTCTCACACAAAAAAATATCAAAATATATTTATACTTAATCTTGATGTTACCAGTAAATTTTAAATGATGATATATATCACCTTCATAAAATTATGAAAATCATGTGTTTTAAATCCTGTGTATGTCCATCAACTATAAAAGCATTAGCCAATGATGATCCATATCTAGTAGGTTTCCTTATTGAATGGATGAAATTTTTTAGTTGGTATAGCTCTTTTTTTTCAAATTCCATGGAGCTTCTGCATATGTTTCATTTTCCCTATTTGGCCTCAAATGTTTTCTATCAATTTTGGTATGCGAAAGAGAAATATCTCTCCTCGAAGACAAGGTGTCCTTCTCTTTTCCTGATATATGTTGAATTATAGAATCTTGGAAATTTTTGAAGATGTTCATAGGATCTAATAGGTGAGATATTAATAGATCCTTCCAGTAAGGGAGCTCTTAAAATATGCATTTCCTTTTCATTCCTTTTGGCATATTAACTACAACTTGTTCTGGTTCTTCAATTGAATCACCTCAATCAAAACATTCCTCCCAAGCTTTCAATTCAACATCTTCATACTTCTTAATACAATCACCTAGACCCATAATCATGGGAGAGTCTCTATTTTCAACTTTTCCATCAAATTGATTCTTTAGGCGATTTCTAAACTTATTGTCTAGTGGTAGAAAAACCATGTAGTTTGCGTAAATAAATTTGTGTAGATCTTTAGAATATTGCCCTTAAAATTGTTCTACACATCTTGGACATAAAAATATACCCTTTGTTTGAAGCCCTAAAATTCAATAAGTAGTGTTAATAACATCAAAAAAATAGTATAAAAATAAGTATGAAATTTGGGATGAAAATAAATTATGAGTTTAAATACGTAAATACTTTATCTTACTAGAAAAAATACCAAGTCCTGGGAAATCATGAATAGTCCAACATAGCACACCTTACAACATGAAAGACCTATTTGATGGAGGCGTGATATGTCATACATTCTTATGCCTTTCCATAGCAGTTGCATCTCTTCAATAAAAGGCACAAGATAAACAACCATGTTTTTAACTTGATGTTTTCCTGGAACAATGAGAGTTAGCATAAGGTGCTCCTTTATAACACTCATCCATGGGGGAATATTATATACTATCAATCCAATTGGCCAAACACTATAATTTAAGCTTAAGAAAGAGAATGGGCACACTCCATCAATTACAAGACCAAACTTGATACTATGGGGTTCATCTTTGAATTTTCTTGGCCATTTTCCCTCTATGTGCTTTAATGCTTTGGATTCGGCTGGAATTCACATGAATCCATCTTTACTCCTGATCTTTGCATGCTAGTTCATCAATTGTGCAAGTTACTTGCAACAAAAAATTCATTGAATTCTAGGTATAAATGGCATGTGATGTAAAATCTTCTTTGGAACCATAAGACCTTGTACATTTGTACGATATCTCTTCTCTTTGAATACAGGGAATTCTACCTTGTTTTGATATTCATCTTTGTATAAAATGAAATCATTTTTACATGAATGAATTTTCTTATATTCAATCCCCAACCTAACCAACAATAGATGTGCCTCTTTGCAAGTTGATGGCAACACATTCTCTTCAGGGAGTATTTGAGTTTTAAGTGCCTTGTAAGATTTCCAAAGATTAAATCAATTCAATTTTTTACTTATGATGAACATTTTTGATATGTGAATCTATACTAGGACTGTTTATATACAATATTGTTGCAAGTATGGATATTTTTGGTGGTGTTCTCATTAATTTTTTCATTGATGTCAACACAGTTCAGTTGATTGCATATGGTACTTGTATAGTTGAGATACTGTATAAGTGCTTAGATTACATGGAAATATATTTATGAAGTTGTAGTATTTTTTCCAAGTGCTTTTGAGAAAACTTAAGAAATAATGAAGGCAATGTTAAGTGGGTGTTTTGAATGTGCTCTGGTATTGTACTCTATATTTCTTTTCTATTGATCCTATTCATGTGTGGATCTGTATTTGTGTTCATGAGTTTCATTGGATAATATATCCTAAGTTTTAGTTTCTGGATCGATGGAGAGTGAAAGATATGTTCACTAGTATGCAAACTGGTTTGACATAACTATTTGTTTATGGGATGGGAGAAATGTTTTGGCTTCACAATATTCTGGTGTTTGGTTTTAGATCTTTTAGATCTAGGAGATGATTCATTTTTATCTTTTTTTTGTTCTGACAAACGTACTTGTGATTTGGCGCTTTGAAATACCTGCTCCAAATCTCTTGTGTGTTGATAGTTGGTCTGGTTGGACTATTGAAGAATATTCTATGAATGAAGATTTTTGTAGTTGCTATAGATGTACCTTAAGGTTTTTAGAGATGTTAAAATGTCTGGTGAAGAGTGTTGAGTGATCCACATGTGATCATCTTGCTCGAGATGAGTGTACTTCAAAGAACATTGGTGTTTTCATTAGGTTTGGCCGACCTGGTGTCTACACTTTACATAAAGATTTTGCATGGAATTAAGTTAGTGTTTGATTGATCCAATATGTTTTTTGGGTCCTAATATAATGTATAATTTTTCATCTCATTCTTATCCACCGTGAGAATGTGGGGTAGCTGAAATAATTTGAATTTGTAAATTGAAGAATGTTTAGCTGACCTTGGAGCTTCTAGTGTTGAAGATGGTATAAAAGCAAATCAATATGTTGCAAATTTAATATCAATCAATTAATCAAGGAAGTGAAGTGTGCGAATAAGTGCAAAAATTAGAGTTTGCAAGAGTGAATCAAGGCAGTAGTACTTTGATGGGTTAGATTCCTAAGAGTAGTGAGCTGATGGTTTCTACAATCTTCTGATCAAGTTACGAATGTGTGGAACCTTTATGATGGATATTTATCTATATTTTCTTTTTCTATAGGTAGTGAGTCTCCTTCTGGACAGTGAGTCCTATTTTTGGTAGTGAGCCTTTGTATCTGGGCAGTGAGCTTTTGTATCTGGTGTTGCATTATTACTATATCGTGAGCTAATCCTCACCATGGTTTTTCCCTCATTGGGTTTTCCATGTAAATTTGGTGTCTCTAATTTTTTATTTCTATTATTTTCATTTCATGTTTACACTTAATAATAGAATGGGTTAAAAGTGGAATTGATTAATGTTAGAAGTAAAGTGATTTGTTACAACTGATTCACTGCCCCTCTCATTTGTCTTATGTATTTCAACAATTGGTATCAGAGCTCTAGTTCCTTGATGAAAATATTAACCGCTTTGGGAAGATCAAATGGTGCACAAGTTGCAGATCCTTATTTTTGATGGATTTGATTACAGTGACTAGAAAGAACAAATGAGACGTTATCTAGTTTCTCTTGGTTTCAAGACCGGGAAAGCTGTGGAATCAAAGTATGTTGCACCATCCGCTAGTCCTTCCTCTGTAGATGATATTTCTACTTATGAGGAGAATTAAAAGGAAAGGTATGCTATCTTTAGTGCTCTATCTAAAATTGAATGGAAAAAATTTATTTCTTTAGGCAATTCTTATGAAGTATGGGAAAAATTGAAAGAAATTTATGAAGGAAATGATAGAGTAAAACTATTAAGGAAGCTAACAGCTAAACGAAAATTTGAGAACCTCGGAATGGAAGAGGGTGAAGACATTTCAAGATATAATTAGAGAGTTGAAATTGTAGCAAATGAGATCAAGAATCAAGGTGGTACAATGTTAGATGAAGATATAATTGAAAAGATCTTGATGACCCTAGCAGAGAAGTACAATGACACGGTCTTTGTTATTGAAGAATCATATGATCCAAAGACATTTACTAAGGAGAACCTATTTGGTATCTTGACTATATTCGAGATGAAAAAATTTGCAAGAGATAAGGAGAAGACTGAAACATCCTATAAAGCAATGAAGATAGGAGATAACTCGGATGATGATGATTCAGAAGAATTGGAAGAAAAATTCACAAAGAAATTGAAGAAAGGTATTGGTAAATACAAAGGTATGTTGCCCTTTAAGTGTTTCAGCTGTGGAAATATTGATCATTATGCATCAAGATGTCCTAATAGAGATACACACAAGAAGAAAAAGGATAATAATAATAATCACAGAGACAAGAAGGAAAGGAATTTGAATAAATTGTATTATGTCAAAGAAGATTCATGAATTTTTGATGATGAGTATGATTTTGAGGAAGATAAAGATGAATGTTTATTTCTATCCCTAGAAAGTAAAGTTGTATATGCTAACCATGAAAGATGTGCAAAGGAATCTGGTCTGGAGAGCAAGAAGGATGAGATGGAAGGTACTCTAGTGACTAATTTTCATGCTAGATAGGATGAAGACTTTTGGATAATTGATAGTGGGTGTTCAAATCATATGACTGGAGATAAGAGTAAGTTCAGTAAACTTGAAAACTATGATGAAGGAATAGTTATGTTTGGAGATGATTTTGGTTCTAAGATTGTTGGTAAAAGAACAATTATTTTTTATGGAAAACATAGTACTGATGATGTCTATTATGTTAAGGGTTTAAGACATAATATTTTAAGTGTTGGAAAAATGTATAGAAAAGAATTCAAGCTTGTGTTTTAGGATAACACTTGTGAGATCATAAAATGATCCAAAATTGGGGTAGCAATAGGAAGAAGAACTCATGGAAACATCTATCAGCTTAAGAGTGGTGATGTTCAATGTTTTGTTTCACAGATTAATGAAAGTTGGCTATGGCACCAGAGGATGGGACATGTGAATTTCAAAAATCTAATCAAGATCAGTTCTAAGGAAGTTGTCAAAGATCTACCTAGAATCACAAAGCCTTCAAATTTAATTTGCAGAAGTTTTTAGTTGGGAAAACAAACAAGAAGAAGTTTTAAAGGAAAGGAACAATCATCTACCAAAATGATGGAATTAATTCATACAAACCTTTGTGGCTCTACAAGAACTGGAATCTTTAATGGTGACAGGTATTGTATTCTCTTGATTGATGATTACTCTAGGATGACATGGGTTACTTTTCTTAGATAGAAAGCACGGGATCTTCATAGATCCAAAGTGTTCAAGGCAAGAGTAGAGAATGAGGTAAACATGAGAATCAAATGTTTAAGGTCTGATAGAGGTGGAGAATTTACTTTTGGTGAGTTTAATGCATTCTATGAAGAACATGGCATAAAGAGACATTATTCTAATCGTAGAATCCCTCAGTAGAGTGGAGTTGTGGAAAGGAAGAACCAAACTATTCAAGAGGCTACCAGACCTATGATGAAAGAATAAAATGTTCTTGATGTGTATTGGAGAGAAGCAATCCACACTACTATTTATATTCTTAATAGAGTTTCAATCAAAGGTAACAATACTGAGACTCTTTATGAGTTATGGACTAGTAAGAATCCTACTATTAAATACTTTAAAGTATTTGGAAGTAGATGTTACATTAAAAGAGATGATGTAAATCTTGGAAAGTTTGATGCTAGATGTGATGAAGTATTCTTTCTTGTCTATTCAAATGACAACAAGGCATATATATTCTTTAATAAAAGACTGAGGAAAATAGTTGAAAGTGCTAATGTAAAAGTTGATGAAGCTATGTATAGACCAGTAGAAATAAGTGAAGTTAAACCTGATGATCCTATCTATGGGTAAGTTTAAGAAGAAGAAAATGAAGAGAAATAAAAAAAGTGATGAAGAGGAGATTTTGGAACTTGCACCTAAGACTCATAAATATGTGTAGAGAAATCATTTGGAGGAACAGATAATTGGAGACATAAGTAAAGGTGTAAAGACAAGAAGCAAAGTGGTTGAAGTAAACTTTTGTTTACTTTCTAAGATAGAACCTAAGACTGTGAGTTAAGCATGTAATGATGAGATTTGGGTTAGAGCAATGAAAGAGGAATTGCAACAAAAAGAGAAGAACGAGATATGGGAACTAGTCCCTAGACCTGCAAACAAAAATGTAATTGGTTGAAAATGGGTATTCATAAATAAGCTGAATGAAGATGGTGAAGTGATAAGGAATAAAGAAAGACTTGTATGCAAAGGCTATTCACATGTTGAAGGAATAGATTTTGAATTAACTTTTGCACTAGTAGCAAGAATGGAAGCCATTTAGATTTTCTTGGCATTTTTAGCTCATAAAGAATTCAAAGTGTACCAAATGGATGTCAAGTCTACATTTTTTAATGGAGAATTGGAAAAAGAAGTATATATGGAGCAACTAGAAGGTTTTTAGCTGTTAGACGAACCTGACATACTCTGCAAGTTGAAAAAGGAACTATATGGACTTAAACTGGCTCCTAGAGCCCAGTATGCAAGGTTGGATATTTGACACAAAAGGGATTTAGAAAAGGGTCTATAGACAACAATATTTACTTCAAAGTTGAGAAAAACAAAATTTTGATAGTTTTGGTATATGTTGATGACATTATCTTTGGTGGAAATGAAGGTATGTGCAAAAAATTTGTAGAAGAGATGCAAAAAGAGTTTGAAATGTCTATGATTGGTGAGTTGAATTTCTTCCTTGGACTTCAAGTAAATCAAACTGATAAGGGGATATTAATTTCACAATATAAGTATGTTAAGGAATTTTTGATGAAGTTTGGAATGGATGAATTCAAACTAGTCTATACCCCTATGGTGATCGGATGTAAGCTGAGTAAGGATGATGAATCTCCTAAAGTTGAATAGAACATGTACAAATCTATGATTAGTGGACTATTGTATCTAACTACTACTAGACCATATATCATGCATGTAGTATGTTTAGTTACAATATTTCAAGAAGAACCTAAGGAAGCCATGTTACAGCTATAAAGAGGATATTCAGATATCTTAAGAGAACTCTAGATTTTGGTCTATGGTATCCAAAGGATAATGATTTCACATTGAATGCCTACATTAATGTAGATTGGGATGGTTGTATAGATGACTGGAAGAGTACAAGTGGAAGTTAATTCTTCCTTGGAGGATGATTAGTTTCATGGATGAGTAAGAAACAAGATTCAATTTCTTTATCCACTGTAGAAGTTGAGTATATTGCAGTAACATCATGTTGTACACAGGTAATGTGGATGAAGAAAACCTTGAAGGACATAGGTGTGATGTGTGATGAGCCTATCTCTATCTTTTGTGACAATACAAGTTCTATAAACATTTTGAAGAATCTAGTGATGCATTCTAGGAAAAAGCACATATCTATTAGATATCACTTCTTGAGGTAGAAAGTGTTGCAGAATGAAGTTAGACTTGAATATGTACCCACCAAGGAACAAATTGTTGAAATATTCACTAAGGCCCTTCTGAAGGATAATTTTGAGTATATCAGGGGGAAGTTAGGGGCTACTACCCCTCCTTCCTTGAACTAAGTGCACATGGAGATGCATCAATCCAGTGGATTCACAGATTATTTTGACTTGGACTGATGATTAAGGTCTACTCCTCAGGGGGAGTAGAGAAGTGCATTGTTGCAGTATGTGATCTGGGTGAATTCGTAAGGGGAGAGTAAATAGAGCTTTATATGGCAAGATTTTTCATGCAAAATTTCCTTTTCTATTGATGTCAAGGGGGGAGAGAAAGTCATGTGAAAAAGTGAAAAGGAAATGCTTGTGCATGCTTTTGAAAAAGTGAAAAGGAAATGCTTTTGCAAGTTGTCTAATCTTAAGGAGAAAATAAAAGAAGAAGCAGGAGATTGTGTATGCTATCTTTGATGGTTTTTCACATCATGTGTTGCCATCAATGACAAAGGGGGAGATTGTTACAAGTATGAATTTTTTTGGTGGTGTTGTCATTAATATTATCATTGATGTCAACACAGCTCAGTTTAATTGCAGATGGTACTTGTACAGTTGAGATATTATATAAGTTCTTAGAGTACATGGAGCTATATATATGAAGTTTTAGTTTTGCTTTTTCCAAGTAATTTTGAGAGAATTTAAGAAATAATGAAGGCAGTGTTAAGTGGGTGTTCTGAATGTGCCTCGGTATTATGCTCTAAATTTCTTTTGTGTTGATCCTATATCTGTGTGGATCTATAGTTGTGTTCATGAGTTTTAATGGACAATATATCCTAATTTATAGCTTCTGGATCGATGGAGAGTGAAATATATGTTCACCAGTATGTGAACTGGTTTGACATAACTATCTGTTTATGGGCTGGGAGAATTTTTTTGGATCCACGGTCTTCTGGCATTTGGTTTCAAATCTTTTTTATCTGGGAAATGATTCATTATGATGTTTTATGTGTTTTTACAAATGTGCTTGTGGTTTGGCGCTCTGGAAGACTTTCTCTAGAGCTCCTATGTGTTGCTAATTGGTCTGACTAGATTGTTGAAGAATATTCTATGAATGAAGATTGTTGTAGTTGTTGTGGATGTACCTGAAGGTTTCTTAGAGATGGTAAAATATTTGGTGAAGTGTTTTGATTGATCCATGTGTGATCATCTTGTTGGAGATGTGCGTACTTCAAAGAACATTGGTGTTTTCATTAGGTTTGATCAACCTGATGTCTACATGTTACATAAAGATTTTTCATCGAATTAAGGAAACATGTGATTGATCCAAGATTTTGTTTGGGTCTTAATTAAATGTGTAATTGTTCCTCTCTCATTCTTATCCATTGTAGGAATCTAGATTAGATGAACTAATTTGAATTTGTAAATTGAAGAATGTTTAGACCTTGGAGAATGCTTCTAGGGTTGAAGATGGTATAAAAACAAATCAAGATGTTGCGAATTGAAAATTAATCAAGAAAGTGAAGTGTGCGAACAAATGCAAAAAGTAGAGTGTACAAGAGAAAATCAAGGCAACAATACTTTGATGTGTTAGATTCTTGAAAGCAGTGAGTTGATGTCTTTTACAATCTTCTAATCAAGCAGAAAATGTGTGGAACCTTTGTGGTGAATCTTTATCTATCTTTTATTTTTCTGTAGGAAATGAGCCTCTTTTTGGATAGTGAGTCCGATTGTTGGCAGTGAGCCTTTGTATTTGGGCAATGATCCCTCTAGCAATGAGCCTTTGCATCTGGTATTGCATTATTACTATATTGTGAGCTAATCCTCACCATGGTTTTTCCCTCATTGGTTTTTCCATGTAAATCTAGTGTCTTTGGTGTTTTCTTTCTATTATTTTCATTTCATGTTTACACGTAATAATAGAATGGGTTAAAAGTGGAATTGATTAAGGTTAAAATTAAAGTGATTTGTTACAACTAATTCACCCCCTATCAGTTGTCTTGTGCATTTCAACAAATATATGGTTTTAATATCCCCTTAAATAAAAATAAACAAAGTTGATGAATGTTTACGAATTATGTACACTAATTGACAATACAAAGTAAGAAATAGATTTCAACTCACTTCAGTAGGGTAGTGAATCCTTTTTTCTAACCAACCAAATAGTGACTTGATTTCTAATAATATTAATGTGCATGTCTGTTTTGAGGTTCTACTTGCACCCAATTTGAACACGAGTGTCTTCACTACTTGCTTGATGGAGTCTTTTAGGTTGTTATCATCAACATTAAGTTGGTGGTAATTACCCTTGCTATCATCATTACTGTCAACCATATGATCATTATTTTCATCATTGTTTCCATCCCAAAATAAACCTATAATAATTTTCTTCAATCCTTCTTCATGCACTACATTTTCACTATCATGATCATCATCATTAAGGCTAGGTGGAATGCCATTAGTGTATGTGGATCTCATCAACTCTTCAAATTTCTCAGCTAGTATTATTCTCTTCAATCTTTCTCTTTTCACCTTGGTATTTCTTTAAGGATGGTTTGGATCATCCCATCCAAATCTTAACAACCCAATTGGATCTAGGGTATTACTATGTGTTTCATTAACATCTTTTACCTATTAACAAATTCAATCATTATTTAATGTTTCGCAACAATTGGATAAATCATAAATGTATCAGTTTGAAATAAATATAATCAAATATGGCTTAAAAAATATAAATATAAATTGTATGAACATATATACATCAATTGAATAATGGAACATTATTTTATAGACTACCTTTTTTATACAATAATTTAAATAAAACACAATCTTGACAACATATTTTATAAAACATCAGTCCACACTCATTTATTATTCTTTGGTTTTCTACTCTTAAGAATATCCTTAGGAAGACCTTGTTCTTCCCTCTTCTTCCACGCAGGAGTGCGTTTTAAGAAGGGGTAATAAATCAATAACTCATCCCAAATGGTAAGGTCCATAATAGCCTCAACCATTATTAATCTATCAACCTCTCTTTCCATATATCCATCTTTATCATTTATAACCTCAACAAATTAACAATTCGGTCTTATAGTAGGGTTCCTTCCCTTACTACTATTTATAAATCCTACAATATTTTTTGTGTGTGTATGCATGTCCATCTATATAGATAAGATGAAATCTATTCATTTATTTTCCACTTTCCAATTGGAGATTATGTGTATACATATTCAAATTTAGACCATATGCTGACATGCTAGACTTTTATTCTGCTAGCCTTCTCCATTCACCACTATAATATGATGGACCATAATATGGCATTAATCTCCTAGTGGTTTGTTTTGAATTGTTTATATTTTTATATCCCACATGTACATTTTGGATAATAAAGAGGCCTCGATTCACTCCATAAATATTGGAGGGTCATATCATGTAGTTGTATCCCCAAAATTGAAACACCTCGCGCACTCTAGGTAGTTGTTGATCACTACAGCAATCACAATATATTCAATGATCAAATGTCTCTTTGTAAATTGATCTCAAAATCAGGGGCAAGTCATCATCTCCATCACATTCATTCTCATAGGGTATGTAGTCCACCTTCCCCTTGTCTTTAAGCAAATTATGCATCTTTAAACTGGTTCTTGTTCTGTTACTTGTTTTCATCAATTCCTCATCTTTCGAGCTGGTATATTGGCACATATTTGTGTTAGATGTATAATATGATAAACGATCATTTCCCTCTAGGCTAGAAGTTGGTGATCTAGGAAACTTTAAACCAAGAACTTTATCCTACAAGTATCCATTGACAAAAAAATTAGTTATTATAAATAATATAAAACAATGTTTAAATAAAGTATAGATGTTATTTATATCAAATTAGAAAATTCCTTACCACAATTCCTATTGGATTTGAATTGATTGTAGGAGGCATACTACTAACTGGAAGTTCATCATATATGTAATTGTTGCAA
Organism: Sequoiadendron giganteum; assembly: GCA_007115665.2. Taxonomy (NCBI): domain Eukaryota; kingdom Viridiplantae; phylum Streptophyta; class Pinopsida; order Cupressales; family Cupressaceae; genus Sequoiadendron; species Sequoiadendron giganteum. Next base: position 358,601,771 of record CM021103.1, read on the forward strand.
GGTTTTTCCCTTGGTCTCCTCGGCATGGGCTAGCACAATGCTCGGGCTTCATGACATGGTTTAACCACCTCCTGTTGATCTTGGATCTTTTATAAATCTAGCAGTTGTATCAGGAATTAACAGGTCAATATTTTGGTGCAGTGACAACCGTCTTTACAAAAAATTTTATCAAAGTCGAGGTCATAGGTTCAAACCCTTCGCTTGCGCTTGGGGGGGGGATTTTTTCAATGTGTCACCCTTGGTCTCCTCGGCATGGGCCAACATGATGCTTGAGCTTCATGACATGGTTTAACCGCCTCTTGTGGATCTTGTATAAATCCAATGGTTGTATCAGGCATTAATAGGTCGATCTTTAGGTGCAATGACAATCGTCTTTGCAATAGTAATGTCTTTGTACGATCGCTCATTTGAATTGTTTATTTCCATGACATAAAAAACATCCACAAACAACAATTTTCTTAAATTATTCATCCCATGTACTATAGTCCTAACCAACCTCTTGTTTAGTGCAATCATTTTTTGTGTATATAGGATCCATTGCCATATCCTCTTCCACCCACTGTCCTCTATGTGATTTAACAATTTTAGGTCCATTTCCATGTACATATCTTGTTATTTTTCTATTTGAACACCTGGGCTCTGAATTTTCTCCAATCTCCATCTAAAATAATAAAAAACATGCATTAATTTAGGTCAAGATTGGATAATACATTATAAATTTTAATAATATTGTGAAAAATTGAATAATATTGTGAAAAAAGATGGACATCACAAAAGTCTATTAGATCATTTTTTCCTAAGTTAATTCAAAACTTGAGTACCCGATGTCCCACTTCATCTATTGTGTTCTCATTTGATATGATACGATCTATTGCCATGGACTCATCTGGCCCCTATAATACACAACATAGTAAATAATGTTTAGTACACCAATTATATAATTTCAAAGAATATGCCATCCAAAAAAAAACCTCACTTTAGTCATATATTTAACATATTGATATCATGTTTTGGAAATGCTAATTTTAAAACTTTTCCCTTGATCATAGAATCACATTAAATCACCATTCCTGTGCATTTTCAACCAATAAGTTTGACCTTAGATGCCTCATGGATAGAAAAATAACTTTATCTCCTCTATGTTGTAGCATTTGTGAATTCATAAACACTTTCCTCCTTTGGTTCAAGTCTCTTTCTCTTCTTATCTCTATTGTATCTATAGATTTCGTTGTCATATTTGTTTTCACCCACTTTCCTCTCTGTGATTTAGTAGTTCTACATCACCCACATCCTCTCTCCATGGCCTCCTCTAGATCTTGTAATATATGAGAATAGTCACATAACAGTTGTGCACCAATAGACAAATATATATGATAATACATGATGAATGATCTATCAATAATACATTAAATAAGGGTGGGTTAGTGGCATCAAAGAGATTACACACAAAAATCCCAAACCCTAATCAAGATAATTTAAATGATACACAAAAGGTAAAAATAATTATGCATATTCAAAATATTAGCTCAAAATTTTTCATGTGGTAAATATTTGGGGTATAGAGTTTATATTTAAGGGTTTGATATTTTTCATGTCTATCATTTAAATTTTAGGGTTTAAAGTTATTGAGTTTTTAGAAAAAATGCAACTAATGAAAGAAAAAATATAATTTTATTAATCTAACATAAATATTGAAGGTGAACATGCAAACTACCTCCACCCTTAATATCAAGCCTTTGAACCTCTATGCAAATTAGGTCGTCATGTCTACTAGTAGTCCAAATTTCTCTCTATTCAAAAATACAATCATTATCTATTTCTATATCATGCATCCTACTTAAAATACAAAACTTAAATAGTGAAAAATATTTAATATTATTATATTAGATAAAATAATAAGTAAATATCTCTTCTTGAAGGTAAAATTTGAAAAAAAAAATTATTTTATTCCAAAAAGCAATAAAAAATATCTTCATTTAAAAGTTAGCTTCAAATGAAGACTCGCATCCAAGCAAAATATATCATTTTGCACTTCTAGGCACTAAATTAGGCACACTTTGTGCCACCTTTTTCTCCCCAAAACAATTACATTTAGGGCTAAAATACAATGCTAAATTCGGCATTAACTACTGATTTAAAAACAAAAAATAAAAACTTCCCATCTGAAAGAAGAGATGAGAAGAGAAAAACACCGTGCGAAGGAAGACGAGAGAAAAAAGGGAAAAATGTCGCCTGAAGGAAGACATGAATTTAAGAGCATTGCCTGAAGGAAGAGATGAATTGAAGGATGCCATGTGAAGGAATAGATAAATTGAGTGCATTGTGTATGTGACATCTTGGGAAATTGTATTTTGAAGAACTTTTGAGTATTTTGATGAATTGAAGACTAGGGTTTGCATGAATTGTGTGTGGATTCCTTTCATCATCAGCCTAGGGCTTTCATTGGGTGCAACCTATGTGCTTCACTCTAGATTTCCAAATTCAATGTATGAATTCCCTATCGTTTCACTACCATTTGCAATGAAGTTTTCAACAGAATTTTTTTTTGAATGGTGATTCAAGGTGCGTCTTGTGTTTCGTATTGAAATTATGAATTTGAGATTGTTCCATTTCCTTTGTGTGTGGGTTTTGAATGTTTATCATTTATGATTTGGTACCAAGTAGGCATTTTGACATGGTCATTATTGAATTCATTGTGTATGTTTGAATGTGATATAAATTAGGGCATCACAAGTGAGTTAGGGAAATTATTTCATACATGGTAGTGTGTACATTGTTTTCCTCCATAGACTAGATGAAAATAATTTTCCCTAGATCACCTCAAAATGTTAAGCAATAGAAGGAAGGGATAAAATGGAGAAAACTCTAGCCACAATGAGATAATTCATTGTCAATTTATAGATTTGTAAATGTTTCCATTGTTTCTTTGATTTTTAGTTTTTAGTTTTTTATTTCTAAATTTAAAAGAAGAAATTTATTATATATATATATAGGGACATGAGACTAACAAAGATAAAGAGGAATTGGCTTCCATATTGGGGGTAGAGGTAGTGAAAAAATTGGATGGTGTGGAGTTGACAATTCTTTCCAGATACATAGAAAAACGATCTAGTAAAGCCCCTGAAACATTGCAAAAAACTCAACCATGTCAAAGGGAATCAATTGATTCCCCAACCAGTCCTGGATCGAGAAAAATATCCAGGAGGAAATCAATAACCATAAACTTTAAGAATGTGGAACAGGGAGTAGAAACTTCCAATGTCCCAACCACTCCTGGGACATAGACTTCTTCCACCACACCATGTTTTACATCTTGCATTGGTAGCTACAATACCAAGTTAGAATACGATGTGGTTTCAGGGGAACTCTGAATGAGAGATGCTAGAAAAAAATTTGTGAATAGGTTGAAGGAATCATGCCTTCAATGGTTCAAAGACCATCTACATTTTCCATTCTCAAAGATACCCATGCACTTGCAAAGAGAAGTTATCCATGACATGGAGACTAAATTTGGAATAGGTTGGTTTGTAAAGAAGTTAAAGCTAAAAATTTCTCAAAACTCCAAGAGATTTGGGTGCAACCAAACAAAGAAGATAAAAAACTCCCAAGATAAGACTAAAAAAAAGGCCAATTGATGTAAGTGTGAAAGTATGGAAAGAGCTTGTAAAATAATATGAGAATTCTAATGCACAGAGGAAGTCTAGTGAGGAGAGTACGCGAGTATTTGAATTTTCTCATAAGATTATATCAAATTTATTAAACATTTTTTAAATTTTATTTTTGCATAGTTAAATTGAATTAGTATATCTTTCAAGACAAGGTCTCCAAGACTAGGCTTAAGAAACTTCATGTCACACATCATAGTGGCCAGAAAGGTTTACATGCCTTGATCTATACATTTGTAAGTATATTTAATATGTTAAATGATTACATATTAATTAGTTTAACTAGTCCATGTGCCATGTTTTGACAAGAGGAGAAATATGGTTCTCATCCAAAGAAATTTGAAAAGGAAATGTTACAAAGAAAAAAGTGGACCGATTTTGTAATCTAGATGGAGAATGAGGTATCAATACTTGACTTTCAATAACTTAGTTGGATATTGTTGTGTTAATATGTCAATTTTCATTTCTTATGTTGAGTTGTTTATTGATGCGTAGGATGAGTTCTAAAGTGCTTCTTTGTTGTCCCTTCCATTTCTATTTCTAATGCATATTCTGTGAAATCACCTATGTCATATCTTGTAGCTTTGTAGTATTCCACTTGATGTTTCAAGTTCTCAATTTCCTTCTTATGCCCTTCCATTTCTCATGTCATTTTAAGGATGTTTGGTTCATTTTCTTATGTTGTAGCAATAATTGCTTGCACATAGGCCTATGAATTTAATGATGATAGGTGTCATCAAACTGACTATTTAACCCCTTGACTATTTTAACTCATGAATACTTCAATGATATCCTATTCATTCTCTTTACCAACTATCTTTTGAATGCATCCTTATGAAGCATATTACTCACTCTTTTTGTAGCTTACTGCCTTTTAATGGTGTTATAAATTTTTCACGATAGCTCAAATTGGCAGAGTTGATTAAATTAAGTTTATTTTAAGGTGAAAAACTTTCAATTCATTTCTGTATTTGCTTAAAACATTGCATACATTGGAATTTGAATGAGTTTTTAAGTTAAATTTTGCAATGTGGTTTCAGTTTAAGAGGGCATTCAACTTTTCCATTTAATGTTAACAACATAAGAAAAGATTCCACGAGATACAAATAATAATACTTTCATTCTATATTGAGTTATCCATTCCATAATGTTTCATACATTTTGTAAGATAGATGAAGAATTGAAAAAGAATTCATAAATGTTGTTTCATATTCATTGGAGTGAAAAGGAGAGAAACACTCTCGCACACAAGTCGTGGGAGTAGCTGAACCAATACATCATGAGAAGCATACTATACAATTGAAGACTAAGAAAAGAGGAGAAGCATATAATGAAAAACATATTCATCATTTCCTGTTTTGAGTCTTCAGTGTTGCATTTTGTTGTGGCTGCTCCATCCTTACTCTCGAGCTAGAGTGAACCTGCATCATGTTGAGAAAAGTTGTTAGTGCTCTGAATATTCATTTCACTATGTGCTCTATCAATTGGAATGTAATATATTGCATATGATGCATTAGAACAAACATCAAACATATGCAAAATATCCTAAAAAAATGAAACATCACAGGAGCATTGTACTTCTAGTTTTTTTATCTAACATGTTTATTTCCTGTGCAGGTATAGGAAAAAAAAAATTGTTGATCTTCTTTGAAGACTTAAAAACATGTGGTGTTAAACAGGTTCCCACAAGGGTAGAGCTCGACATGCTACCCCTTGACTACAATTAGGGCTTTGAGAAAATAATGCATTCACAGTGTCAAGATGGATCATCCAACTGAAGCAAAAACTAATAAAGTAATGGAAGAGAAATGCATTCCTCACTCATACAGGACCATCAAATTCAAAATGCAAGAGTGAAGATGATAATCACATATGAGAAAGGAAACATTCTCAAAATGCTAAAATGATGTAGAAAAAAAATTAAGTGCACCATATTTCATAAGGGCGACAAGTGATACGTTTTCATGGAGTGATAGTGAACATGCATACATAATTGCCAATTTTCAATCAAGAGTGGCAACTGAAGAAATTGGAGAAGTTTCAAAACTTCATCATCAAGTTCTTCCATATACTAAGGATTAAGACTCATATCAGTTGCAGCTATCCAAAGAGAGATAAAAATGCATGAAGAGTGTAGAGAAGATTTTGTTTCTACCAAGCAATGAAAGCTAGGGTATGAAAGGTAAAGAAACATTATTGATTGTGGACACTTTACACAAGAGGTTTGAGTAGAATGGAACATGAAACAACATCACTAAAGTAAAATGGAGTACAAAAACTCAAATCTCGTTTCAACATGTTGATGTTACAGTTATAGAATGATCCCATTGCATTGTTCTATGTTCACAATAAGAATGAATCTGTGATGAAGTCTGAAAACAAATAGTGCATTTTTTTAATATTAAAAGTGATCAGAATGGATGATAAAAAGCAACCATGGAGGTGTCATGACCTACAAATGCATCATGATGGCCAGTGTGTGCATTCAAAAGCCATGATAATAACGGAGAAATAATGCCATAATGCAAATTGTATCATTCTTTTGAAAACAAATAGTGCAAAGAAATCAGGTGTTTCACCAAAAGAGTTTTTTGGTTTGCAGTTTTAGTTTTCCTTTCAAGAATAAATGAAGTAAAGTTATAATGCATACATGAAAATGGAACCATTTTTTTTTTCTCAAAATAGTGAGCTAATAAATCTATGATTTCGAAGCAAATGAAACAATGATGACTTTCTCATAAAAACCCCAAAAATTTAAAGCTTCAACCTTACTTAAAATGGCTTCCATTTTGGTTTCTAGGTTAATAAAATAGAGAAACAATGTTATATTTTGCACATTATGAACAAGTGGTTTATGATGCATTAAAATCCTATTTGGTGCTCTCATGGCCACAACCTGAGAGAAGAATTTATCTTCACAAAAACTCAAACCCACTTGGGGTTCTTCTTAAAATTCCAAATGCAAAGGATAGTGAAGGGTTCAAGCTTACACAAGTGTTGGGGTTCTCAAAAAGTGTGAATGGTACAGTCATGGCTGCAGCCATGGAGGGTCTAAAAACCCTTAGAAACAAAAAAAATAAATGCAGAATTTTCTTTTTTTTCACTTCTTTTACAAGTTTCATTGATTCCCTATCATGGGTCGAACCCAAAAGCCAAATAATTTTTGTAGAAATAGAGAAATACACAATGTACGGTCGTAACTCGTGTAAAAAGAATCTCATATTTTACCACAAATCCTTCATATTTTTGTGAAAAAGATCAAATCAATCTTATTTAAGAGGGAAATGCACAAAATAGAGAAGCATAGATGCTTAACATGATTTTCTATGGAGAAAACTCATTAGAAGCCGTGGGTATGTCTTCTAAGAAGCTTGAATTCAAACTATCCATGGCACTTGAACTGGAGGAGAAACCAACAAATAATCAAGGCATAAGAATGGGTTAGAAAAATTATAGAGGTTGCGGCCTGGAGACTTCAAAAACCCTTCAAAAATAAGTCAAAGTGACTTAGAATGTTGGAGAAGAAAATTACTATCAAGTTGTAAAGGGAAATCGACACCCAACAGAGAGGAGTCGACATGGAGGAGCTCAAACCCTAGTTTCCATGGCGGCCAAGTGTAGAGCTTCATTCTTTCAAGTTAGCCAAGTGAAAATGATGCTAATAATTAGGGATCGAAATTGGTTTTGATGTTAGGTTTTCTCAAGTGCCCTAATTCAAATGTGATTTTTATCACATTCTTTAAAATAAAAGAATCAAATTCTTTATTAATACCTTGTCTCCAATATTGCCTAGGTCGAACCATGCCTTATGAATTTTTCTTTATTTTTAAAGAAAATCAAGCAAACCCATACCTTGCTTTATAATTTTATGAGAAAATCATATGCACTTTAGCCCTGTTCACTAGGTTAAGTTGCCCATATGCCTTAGTTTCTTTATAGGATTAGCCCATAGTTAATTTTTTATGATTTTTTATAGAAAAATCAAATTTATAGGAGCCTTTGCATAATATTTTGATTTTTGTAAAATATCTAATTTCACTCAAACTACAAAAATCAAAATATTTGAACTCAAATTGCAAAATCAGATGTAATAGGGAAGGTTTCTATTTTGTTTTCTGGAACTGCACATGATGCAAAAAATCATTAAGGTAATGTTTCTATAAATTACCTTAGTGTTTATTATTGTTTTCTAAAATGTAGTTTAAGTACTTGAGTCTTCACTAGACTTTATATTTTTGAGTTGAGATCACTTGGGAGAATTTGAAAAAGAGGTGGTGAACTGAACTTTCTAATTTCAATTTTGAGCTATTTGGACCTGATTTTGTGGAATTTTTGGATCAGTATCTTGGAGACAGAAAGTTGCCACTTTTCTCTTGCATTTTGAAGCAGTTTGAGGCTCTATTTTTTAGGCCTTTTTAAGAAGCTCAAAAATGGAGAAAGATTACAAACTCAGAGATGCAGTGGTGCTGGATTTTTCCATTTTTTTCACTATTGTGGTCACTTGATAGCTATAAGTGGGAGAAATTTAATTTCTCATGGTTGAGAATTTTGTTTCTTGCTCTCATACTCATTATAGAGAGTCTTGTAAACTTCTCTTTTGAATGAAGATTTTGAACTTTACTCCTTCATCTTCAATAAAGCAACAAAGTTTCCTTTCTTATCTTTCTTGTTTCAAATTTACAGTCACAATTTTCTTTTAACTGTGATTCCAATGCAAAATCCTCTTCATCTCTTGTAATTGTAAGTTTTTTACAAGGATTTCGTGTAGTTCAGGTTTTCATTTTGTGTTTTGTTTGATGAAACTTTATGCAAATCACTTTTGAATTATATGTTTCTAGGGTGGGATTGTGAGAATCAAGGTTTTAAGAGAGATTGTTGTGAGTAGAATGTTGTCAAAAAGCTTTAATTTATTGGTGAATCATCTTAGGTTTTAGGATATTTTTTTTAGTTCTTCCTTTCAAACCTTTCCTCTAAAGGTTTTTTAGATTAGGTGTTTTACTAGAGGTAACCAACCCACTCTGGATATTTACTCTCACTACAGATTACCCAAAATCTGAGAGTGATTCCATGTTGCAGCAAGATAGGCAAGTTTTACTTGGTTGTGGGTGCAATCTTGGTTGTCAACAATTTTTGGAACGCTTAGTGGGACTCTAGAGTCTTGTCTTTAGAGTTGTTTTAAAATTGTAAGCTATTGTTTGGTATATGCAGCAATATTTTTTCAGCCTTTAGAGGTTTCAAATATACTTGGTGACTTGGATTCCTAGTCTTATTTGCAGATTTTGTGCTAGAAACGTATGAGAAAGATTCAAACCAGAGCAATTCCTGCTCTGTTTGAATACTTATAGCTCTCCCTACCAAGAAGGAGAGGTAGAACACCGAGGTTTTTTGACTCAACTAGGAGGGTAAAATCTACACCTCTGAATCTGGGCCCTATCATTTATGTATAGAGAAAAAAAACTCCTATATCACAAGCACCACCAATGGCAAGGCAGTATTGTGCACTTTTTGCACACACGCCCCACTGAAAGTAGGGACCCTCTTTTTTTTTTATCTCTTTTTGCTTTTTCTCTTGGTCTTTTTGGCCCTTTGTATTTTGAGATTTTTCTTGCTTGGGTGTGTGCTTTGATGTTTATCTTGCTTGATAGAATGGTTCATCTATGATATATATTGAAAACCTTAAGTTTTGGACTCATTCTAGGTTTTTCAGTGCTCTCGAGAAAATCTGCTCCTAGTGGAATTCCCCAGTTTCCTTTCAAAACCCGATGACAACTTCTTTCAATTGAAAATCCGGAGATTTTGGTTCTTCATGGAATTCTGTCGGGATTGGATTTCTTTGAATATCCGTCACCATGTTGAATTCTCGGATTCTGGGTTGACCCGTCTTGACTGCATTAATTATGTGATTTCCGTAGTGGGTATTAAGTCAACTTTTGGGATTTTTGTGTCATTAAGGTTGTATCATTTTCTTCCTTTTGATCTGGAGTGCTTGATCCTAAGTGTTGTTGCTAGATTTTGCGATTGGGATTGTGGTCGATTGTTGCAGTTGGATTTTCTAGAAACCATTTACACTATGCTCAGACAATGAGGTTTCTTGCTAGCTCCTGTTGTTTTGATCTTCTTGGTCCTCATGGCTGAATTAGGTAAGCCAATGACAAGTGGAACCAAGGGTAAGGTAGTAGATCCAGGTGCACAAGGGTCTTCTGTTTCTGAGGCAGAAAGAATCAAGATGGATATCAAAAGAAGAATTCCAGAGAGCAAGTTGTCTTCCATCTAGTAAGGGGTAACTAATACCAATGTTGGATTATGGGATTATGAGGAGTTCAAGACAAGGATGGCAGCACCTAATCTCTCCCTGTTGGCTATAAGGACATTGGAATCAGGATTGGTGCATGTGGTTGGATTTCCTCCTGCGGTGCAGTGTTATGAGTTGATTCTTGAATGTGCATGGCACTATTATAGAAGTACACTGTAGAGGTCAAAAATCTATTTAAAAACAATCGACAATACTTAAAATAAATTCCATTGTATTCCAAATAAAGTCGTCATTTATTTCATACATTCATCATAAAACAAGTCGATTACATACAACGACATAAAAGTCGAAAAGATATATTTCATTATAATTCAGTTTAAATCTTACAAGTGTTGAAATACACATTTCAAATAATAAATACAAAGGATGATAATATATCCAGTTACAATTCGAGACTTAGGCATTCAGTCGCCATAAGCTCGTCATTACATACATCATGAATAATAAAGCATTAAAAAGAAGATTCAGTCTGTCGATCTTCCATCCATAAGCAAATCTTCAAAAGAAGACGAGAACAAGAATCAGGCGCTTTTCCGCCCAACCTCGAAGCTTACGCTTCCCCAAAATTTCTTAGTCAATCAAGAAATACCCGACCCTACACTAATTTCTTAGTAAAAAGTAGTCTACGAGCAAGATGGAATTTGGTGCATGCCTAGTACTACTAGTAATCCACAAGCATTTTCATTTTTCTAATTCCCTTAAGAAAGAAGCAAGTTCGGTAATAGGATATGGTAGAGAGCATTAAATAATCCATCTATTTCAATGGTACAAAAATTACTTGGCCAAGTAAAATGTCATGCACAACAATAAAAAGTAGTTTTGGAAAAAGCAAAACTACACTCTCTATTTACCCATATTCGGCACCCATCCCGGAAGGTAACTTTCCCAAAAACAACACATGCAGAATTATCTATCATTCATGCATGGTTCAAATAGTCAAACACAATCTTTCGCAATCTTTCAACATTAACTGGAAATGGTATTTAAAACGACAACAATTTAACAAGTACTACTTTTCATTGTTTCATTTCACAAAAAGACATAAAATCAGTATTTTAATTTAGTCTATTAAATAATCAACAAGTTTCAAAAATGAAGGTGTATCTCCAGTATGTTGAATAATACATATAAAAATGTAAATTAAAAGAGCACACATTCAGTTGTTTCAAACTCTTCTTTAATTTAAGTTGTTTAAAATTAGTTCTGATAGTTTTCAAAAATTGGTTGAAACTCAAGTTTAAACGTTGTGATTCAAATTAATCCTATTTTCAGAGTTTAAATATCAATCATTTATCAAATTTAATATAACTATTTTAAAATTCTGAGTTTTGACAGTTTTCGAAAAAACCGTGATTTGCAAATTTAAGTAATTCTCTATTCACAATTTGTTTTTAAAAATCAAAAATAAAATTTTGTTTTATATTTTTCTATCAACAATCTTTGTTTTCCGTCAGCATGATTTAACAATTTTGTATCAGCATAATTTCATTTTTCTCAATATGGCCAATTCGTTTCCAAGTTTAAATTGGTTTTCTAATCTTTCAGTTCATTGTTCTATGAATCGATTTATATCAAAATTTATCTAATTCTCGGCATAAATAAATTAAATTTCTGTTTTAAATCATTTCTGGTTTTCTGAAAAATAAAAACACAGTTGAAATTTTCTTAACATAAAGATTTTATCTAATTGTTTTCCATTTAATCTGAATCTAATTTTTGTCTTTGATTTTGGAAATCAATTCAATTGCAAGTATTATTCTGACAGTCACTGTTTCTATTTGATTCTCTATTTTCCTAATTTCTTTAAAAATCAAGATTTTCATAAATTTCTAACAATCATTTCCATAATTTGTTGAATTTAAAATTGAAATATCTAATTTATAATTTCCAATTTACAAGTTCCTACCTGGGAAATTCGTAACCGGAAGTGTTCTTCTGATATTTCTCTGCCTTTTAGTTGATTTCCTCTATTCTTGTTTGTTGCAAATCTACCTTGCTGATATGGCTGCACCTTATCTCTCCCCAATTTCTTTCCTCTATTTTGTTATGTGGCTACGTAGATTTCCTGTGGAGGGAGTGGGAAATTAAATCCCTTTACTGTTGTTAACTGTGCAAGGGTGACACAGTGGAAGCCTGCGCATGGAATCCTAGGCGCCTGTGCATAAAGTGGAGTGAGGGGATGTGAGGAAGGTTGCGCGTGGGAGAGAGTGTTTAATAGATGGCATGGATGGAAGTGGGCAGGACTGTGCATGCCTCTCCCAGGCTGTGCACCTCTCCTAAAAATCCTGCTCTCTTCTTGCGCATGGAGGGTGTGAGGAGGCGTAGGTTTGGAAGGGGGTGCATGGGTAGTCTCTTCTTGGCTACGTAGGGTGAAGGAGTATGGATGGCACCCCTCCTCTAACAAAAAATTTCCTTCCTGCTTTCCTTAATCACCACAAGGAATCAGAAAAATAAAAACAAATGCCTTTGCCTTTACTGGAATTCGAATTTTTCTGTGTAACCAATTTCTCTATGTGTCTCCAATTCTTTGTCAAGCAATCTTTCTATATTTTTTTTGAGTCTCTTTCCAATTTGAATTTCTATGTGTTGCCCCAATTTTCTATGTGTTTCAATCCAAATTTCCAATCTCATATTTATCTATTTTACATGCATTCATGCAAAATTGAGATCCACCATTTACTCAATTTGATCTTCAAATCAAATTCATACTCTAAGTTTTGATAGTTTTAAGATATTTCTTCTCCAAGTTTAAATAAAGGTCATATTTGGAATGAAATTTCTTTTTCTAATTTTCAATGGAACTTTCATTTAATTTCCCAATTTTCACTAAGTTTAAATTATAAATTCTATTTCTAAATTTTGAAATTCATTCATTTTCACAATTTCTAATTTAAATTTAAAATTACTTTATTCAGCTAAATTTAATCAAATTTTAAGTTTATAACTCTATTAAATTTAAATTCAAAATTTCAACTTCATATTTGCAAAATAGGAATAAAATATCAAACAAACATTCTATAAATTTAAATTACATTAAATTTCATCACTTAACAAAATCATTATCTATGAAAATGCATTTTTACAATTTTTAAGAAATCACACCAAAACTAAATTTTTTGATTCGCAAGCATAATATACACACAATACATTTAAAATATCAATCTACGTGAGTGTGTGAGATCCCATCTATTCACAAACGTCAATCGGCTAAACAACTCTACCTGATCATTGTTCTCACCTTCAACCTCGTTCACCTATTTCCTGCGTTCACTTGCACTCGATTTATCATCAGTAATGACAAACCCTGAAATAACATAAATACAATAATTTGCATTTGCATTTCAATTAAATTTCATCTTCATTTCATTTCGAATTTCAATTAAACTAGCTTCTAAATAATCATTAAATAATCTAACTTCGACAAATCAAGTAACATCTACATTTAAATAAGTAAGTGAAAAATCCATACGTGACATCCTTCCCCTATGGGAAGAGACATCGTCTCGATGTCTTATTAGTCATTCAATAAGCGTAACATCATCATCATTATTAAAACATAATATCTCAATCAATAACATAGTATCTCAGTAAATAAAGCATAGTATCTCAATCAAGCATATTAAAGTAATACTAGCAACATAGTTCTCCAACATAATAATAAACAAATAGTAGCATCCACGCTATCAAAGTTCACAACAAGTGAATCAAAACCAGAGTATCAAGTATCTCTGCACAAAACAAATGCTAATCTATGAAAGCAAATGAGGGAAAATGACAGTCAATCATCACAGAATCCTCCCATGTAACACTATCCTCAATCTACTGATTTCATTGAACAACACTAGTCTAAAAGTGATGGAATTCATAACTTCCAGTACATCAAATGGTCTCACAAATCTCAGAGCCAAAGGAATCCTATTTCCAAGAAAAGGAAGCACGCCTCGAGGAGGAAGAATGCTAAAGGAGGTGAGAAAGAAAAAGAAGATACCAGTGTTCCCTCACCAAAGAGAAGGAGAATTGTGAGGATATCACAAAAGGAGAAGGAGGCTTCTAAGGCAGATAAGGAAGGTGAAACACCTGTGGTAGAAGTAGAGAGCTTGTGGGAAAAGACACAAGTATACACTAGGAGATCCAAGACTCCTTCTCCCAAGGATGTTGCACCAAAAGGAAGTGCTCCCATGATTTCTCCTACCACCAAGCATGAGGACATCCATCCTCTTCATGAGACTAGCAATATGCCAAATGAGCCAAAAGACGTTGAAGATTCTAAGGGCCTTGGAGAGGAGGAATTCCAGGAGGGTGATCTCTACAATGTTGAGGCAGAGATAGATAAGGTTTTACACTCTCCCTAGGTAGCTTGTGAGGATTCACCCACAAGAGGTGAGGAGGATAGACCTCCTCCAGAGAAGGAAGTGTCAGCTAGGACTCCTTCACCAGTGCATGAGAAGGAGGAACACAATAAGGAAAAAGAGGATACAAGTGAGAAGGATCCTGAGAAGCCAAGTGTGGAGGAGAGTATGCCCAATCTTCAATAGGAAGAAGATGGACAAGACAAATTACAATCAGAATCTACTATTCTAGGTTGGTTGGATAAAGAATTGAAGAGTAAACAAATTATGGTAGATGACACTCGTCCCAATTGGGATGAACTATTGGAAAATATTGGAAAGGCAAAGACAAAGAAGAAAGCCAGAGTCATTTTCAAGATTGAAAGGGATGAATCAAATAATAGGGTACTCTACATTTCTACCCCTTCTCCTGACAAGGATAGGGATGATGTGATCAGAATGGATTATAGTGTGCAGACTATCAATCTAGGGCATGCTTCCATGGAGCAATACATTGAAGAATATGAAGGCTCCAGTGCTATAATCCTTGGAAAATTGAGGAAGGAGGTACAAACTAAATCAAAGTTGCAGAAATAAAATGATAAACTTCAGAGATATTTGCAAGAGTTGATGAAACCCTTGCAATCCATTAGTGCTTCCTCATCTGTTGCAGGCTTCTTACCTCAAGAGACCATATCAGAGTTGGAAAGAATGAAGAACACCACACATGCTACAACCGGTTGGTTGCAGGGGGTGCAAACCAAGGGGGATAATGCTATCAAGGATATCCTTTCAACTGGAGGAGATGCAATGATATCATTGGATTGGCTGAAGAATGTGTTGGCTCGGGATAAGGAAGATGTATCTCTTTTGTTGCGAAAGACAAGAACTATCATGGAATACACCGAAGAAAAGTTGATAAGTGAGGGAGTAATTTTTTCCTCAAAGATTGCAGAGCCTTGGGAATGGTTTGAGATCCTGCAAATAAGGCAGAAGGCTTTGAAGAAGATATACAAACAAGGGAGACAGACTAAAAGAACCTTGACTAAAGTTTACAATAAGTGTATTTCTTTCTTTGAGGTGATGATAGGGAGAAAGAAATTTTCTCCAAAGCATCTTAGCTTACAGCACTTGAGAGAATGGTGGTGAGATGTATATTCTCCAGTCAATGAGGGCCCTATTACCGAACATTAGTTGGATGATGCAGCCACATAAATTGCAGTCATTGATCGATATTAAACAAATAAGGTGGATTGGGATAAAGTGGTGAAATAGTCAAGACATGACATCAAGTCTCTTTAGAGGAGAATTAGGGTTTTTCCTATGCCACCTATTTTTGACTTGGATAGGGTATTTTTGATGGTGTAGGATAAGGTGGAGCATGCTAAAGATAAAGGGGGGAAGTAGTTAATGTAATGCTACATCAGAATTTGTGCTTCCCATTATTTCTCCTTCTCCTTCACATGCATTGGGTCAAACTTTGTTGGAGATTCTAGGCCGATATGGATGAAATTGGTGTATTTAATGCACATTTCATGATTATTTTGAATTTCTCTTGGCCGACCTATTGTGTGGTCATTTATTATTGTAAACCCTAATTGGGCCGACATATCTTGGGGGTTTCTATAATTTTGGAGTTATGCCTCATTTGTAAGGGGTTAGTTAGAAATAGTTAGACAAATTTTACATTAGAGTGAATTGTAAGAGCAAGAATTAGGGTTAGAGTTTAGTTTATCTTTCAAGCAAGTGTTATAACAGAATACTAGAATTGTTACTACTTTGGATGCTTTAATACAAGTAAAGACATTGTGATTTGGTGCCTTTCTTGTGTTGAGTTTTATCTGGCACAGTTCTTGATATTCCATCTTTGAAATTTCTCAAGTTTATTTGATGTTAAATGATTTTGTGATTTTTAGGGTTTTATGCTTGAAGTGTTTGTAGCAATCTCTAGTTCATACTTTTTGTAGTTAGCTGACTGTTAGTTGCTTTGCAAATTTATCATGGACTTAAAACCATGCTTAGTTCAATTATGAATGCTTGTTCATTTTAATTACAAATAGGGTTGTCTTGAATGAGTATTCATAGTCTAAAAATATTTAATACCTTAGAAGATTGCACTATCTATGTAAGATTGCAGATTTATCTGGGTCAAACATCAATCAATTTATGAGGGATTGGACCATTTCAAACATTTCATCCTCTACATTGTTAATCTTAGGGTTAGAACTAGTCTTAGAATTATCTCTAAAACCTTATCTCTTTTGTTATTTATTTGATTACTTGGATTATATTCAAGATCTGAAGTGTCATCATATTGCTAGATCTGATAAATTGGAGTCCAGTATTTGATTGTAGTAAGGTTCCTTTGTGATTACCAACATTTTCACATTATCTCTGAGTTGTTTTATTGCATTGTCAAGACCTGAAATTAAAGACCTTGGGGTTATCTCTTTGTTCATAGAGATTTACCTTTCAAGAGAGATAGGATATCATATTATGTGTGATTTTTTGTTGTGTAGAAAACACTATCAACAGATTGGCACTTGAAGGAGGGCCTGAGTAAGAAAACTGGAGCATTTTCTCAACGTAATTTCTCCTAAAAGGTTCAGAAGAAGAACTAGATCTACTTCAGGAGAAGAAGAGATTCAAGAGCTACAAGCCCCTACTAGGTCAAGAAGGACTAGAATGAGGGGAGGATCATCATTCACCCAACCACTCCCATCATCCCCATCATCCTCATCCTCATTTGATTTTGAGGGCATTCCAATTCTGCAACCTCAACCAGCCATAAATCAGCCATTACCACCTCCACCTCCACCAATGGCTTTTCTGGCCAATAACCCATCTCCTTTGATATTCAATAATTACAATGTCATGCCCAAGAACCCTGAGCGCTTTTTCTCAAAGTTCCATACCAATGATCCCAATAGGACAACAAAGGAGCATATTAGGATTTTCCAGAGCTGTCTGAGAGACAGAGGAATCAACCATGAGGATGTTGCATGCAATAATTTCCCTTATTTCTTCAGGGAAGAGGCCTTCTATTGGTATAATCACTTACCTGCTACTTCTATCCATAACTGGACAAAACTGGAGACTACATTTCTGGAGAAGTTTAAAATTCCCATTAGTGCTAATGAGCTTTACATGCAGTTTACTAGGGTTAAGAGGGAAATTAGTGAGCCTATGGGGTCTTTCAACAATAGGTTTCACTGGGCATACACTAGATTTCAAGAACCTTATGCTATAGATGACGCCACTGCCCTAGAGGTCTACTTTGAAGCACTTGAAAGCCTTACATCCACCTTCCCTAAATGGAGGACTAATCCCCCAACTACCTTGCTCACTGCATACAAAGAGGTTGTTAAGGTCAGCACAGATTTGAGGCAACACTTATCAGTACCTTTGTCATCCTTAGGACTTGCTGCTCACCCTGGATAGGTCCAAGCTCTTAACCAGGCTTTGACTAATCATGTTCCCATGATGAATCCAGTACCATAATTTCCTATGATCCCACACCTAGGTCCTCCAATAAATCTAGCTCAACCAATGACCTCTTATCCTCAGCAAGGAGCCAATCAACCCCTTCACCCATAACAGCAGGCTAGTTTTCCTACATATTTGTAGAATTCAGAAGTCTTGAATCAGGATGTCAGTTTCAGAGGATCATCTAGATACCCTCTTGATAATGTGAATTCAAATCCATCTAATGGTTTAGATAAGGAATGGTTGGATGAGTTAACTAAGTAGGTGAAGAAATTAAATATGGAGGTGACCTATCTAAGAAATCAGAACAACCAACTTTAGGTTGCATAGAATAACATGCAATTGAACTACAATAGAGAGAACATAGATTCTACTAAAGGTCAGAACATTGATAGAGGGCAGTATTTTGACAGAAATCAAAATTTTGAAAGAGAAAAAGGCTCTAGCTAGAGCTATGACAAGGGGAAACAAGGTGGACAAGGGTTTGGCAGAAGGCAACCACTTAGATAGAATAGACCTTGGAATACTAGACCTAATAATGGAGGAATTCCTAGTCCATTAGATCAGCCTCCTACCCAAGAGAAGCCTCCAAGTGGTGTGTATCTGGTAGAAGTAGATTTTTCTGGATGGTGTAGGCTCCATAAGACAAGCCAACATTTTGAGTTAGATTGCCCTGAGTTTCAAACTGCTGCTTCCATCTTTTAGTATGAAGTTGAGAACAATTCTAATAGTCAGGAGATTGTGCCCTCAAATCCTTATGATTCCTCAATAATGGTACTTAACCATGCTCCATTCCCAAAAGGTGAGGAGAATGAACTAGAAGAAGAGTCCAATGACCAGGATAATGAGACAGAGTAGGTGTTGAATGAGGATGAAATATCTTAGTTGTTTAATGAAGAGAATGAAAATGATAATGGCCCTTTGGATGAAGAGGAAGTTGGTGTTGAAGAAGTCTAGATGTTTCGGCAACCCATCAAGAAATATGATTTAAAGAAAAGGCCTAATAGGAGTCCACAATCTGGAGGCCCTTTTACTACTTCTATTCCTCCAAATAATTTAACTACTCCACCAAATCCGCAGGTCAATAATAATAAATCTTACCCTCATGTGCCAACACAGTACTTGTCAAAGGGAAACAATGTTGAAGTATCAAAGGACAAACAAACTAGTGGCTGCAAGGAAGCTCATGCTGATATGAACATGGAATAATTGGGTGAATATGTAACTAAAGAATTCAAAAAAGTAAAGGTAAGTCTTTCTGCTTTTGAATTATTAAGAGTCCATGCTATTAGGAATGCTTTCTTGGGGTCTTTCAATTAAAACACAACACCACAAGGGGTAACTTCCAAAGAGGCAATTGTCAGATCCTTTAATTCATAGGCACCTAAAAGCCAAGGCCAGGTCCCACCTACAGACAAAGGGAAAGATAAGGATAAGAGTCAGGTTGCACAAGCTAACACCCAATTGAGCCTATTCTAGGGAAATATGGAAACCCCTCCCTTTCTAATTTATGTTCATATCTTTGGGAAGAATATGCATAATTGTCTAATGGATTCGGGAGCATCTACAAATGTTATGCCTTTTGTTGTTTGTAAAGCTTTAGGTATTACCCCCATTGCTTCTCAAAAGAAGGTCACTCAATTAGAAAAGATGAAGGTGAGTGTAGTAGGAGAGATGAACATGATCCCCACATAGGTTGTGTCAGACCCGAGGGTGTAGCAGATGATCAACATACAGGTTGTTGATATTCCTGACACCTATGGTTTGATTTTGGGTTGGGATTTCACCAAGGAATTAAATGGGTATGCAGCTATAGACCATTCTCACATGTGGCTACCATGGAAAGGAGTCCCAAATCAGATCAGGATTAAAAGAGAGCCTAGAATGAAGTATGTAATCACTGAGTACCAGAATACTTCAAATGAGATATTAATATCATAGGTCAGCATGGGGAACTATGTGTTGGTTGCATCAGTCCTAGATACATAAGAGGTCTTTATGTTGCAAGGCTCCTTTTATGAATCTACATCAGAATCTGGTGGGTCTGAGGAAATTTTTATGATGCAAGATGAGTTCATCAGTGATTTTGAAACAATGAGTGAGAAAACAGATTAAACTAATGACCAAGAAGATAGGTAGCTCAATTTGTCGGATAACTTCTAGGAGTTCATTCAGAGGTGTATGGAGAATCAAATACAACTGGGTAGAACTATGAATTTTGAAGAATTATTGGTTCCTAATTGGTGTCAATTCCATGATGCCCCCCACTCCAAGTTGGAATGTCATGTGTGTCAGACCACTGTGGAACAAGTACAAAATGCATTAACCCAACCCCAATTATCAAAATGAATATACAGGGAGAGCAAAATAGTGACAAGGATAAAATTCCAATGCTTCCTAAAGAGCCTCCTACTCACAGTAAAATGAAGGATGATTTGAAGCAATTAGGGACCGATGGTTGTTGGACGTCAAGATTCGATGGATCCAAATCTAAGCAAGGTGCTGGAGCAGGGTTTGAGCTAATCAGTCCTAAAGGTAAGAGCTATTTTTCTTCTCATAAAATACAATTCCAATGCACTAATAATGTGGCTGAATATGAATATTTAATCCATGGGTTGTTAATGGCATCAAGGAAAAAAGTTAATATATTACAATTTTTTGGGGATTCTGAGTTGGTATTCAGGCAAGTGAGGAAACAGTATTCATGTCCTAACAAGAGGATGAAAAATTATAGACATAGAGTACGGGATCTTATTGATGGATTTGATGCATTCAACATCTAGTTGATTCCTTGAAGTAAGAACCAAGTTGTAGATTCTCTGGCACAACCAGCTAGTACATTGCAACCCTTGCAACTTTTAGGATTGAAGAAGTTTACTATAGAGCTCACTCCAATACCTTCGGTACCTAAAAACGTTACCAATTTCTAGGTATTTGAAGATGGTAAGCATATTCTTGATTTAATTACAAGTTGTGATGTGTTTTCTTCTCAAGTAACTGATGAGATAGAGCCTCAAGAGGCAGAAATAGACCTGGGAGGGGTCATCAACCTGAAGACTAACACTATCCCAAGGGGTATGGTGTAGCTAGAATGAATTTTTGATTTGGATAAGATAAAAGACCCTGAACAACAAGTAAAAAGGGAATCTCTCAGTAGTCATTGTGAAACATACAACATGGGGACACAGGATGACGTAAAGAATTTTTTTATTGGTAAGGTATGTACTCCCAAAGAAAGGAGATGGATTATTGATGCTATACATACATATCGAGATGTGATAGCCTAGAGTTATGAAGACTTTAAAATATATGATACTTCAATCATTACACACACCATTCCCTTGAAGTGAAATGTCAAACCATTTAGACAAAGACAAAGACCAATTAATGCTCTGTTAGAACCTATCATTTAGAAAGAAGTGCATAAGATACTTTCAACATGAATTATATTTCTAATGAGGCATTCAACCTGGGTTGCAAATCTAGTTCCTATGAGGAAAAAGAATGGAGAAATCAGACTATGTGTGGACTTTAGAAATATTAACAGAGCATCAAAATGATAACTATCTAGTTCCTTCACTAGATGAGGTACTTCAGATTGTCAATGGATCCCAAATGATGTCTTTCCTGGATGGGTATTCTGGATACAACCAAGTCATGGTGTAATACGAAGATAGGCATAAAACTGCCTTCACTACGAAATGGGGAACTTTTTCCTATAGAAGAATTCCCTTTGCGTTGATTAATGCTGGAGCTACATTCCAGAGGGCTATGGATATTCCTTTTAAGAACATAATTGGTAAGTGCATCATTACTTCTATGGATTTTTTGGCAGTCTTCTCTAAGAGGCGAGGTAATCATATAGTAGATTTATGCAAAGTATTCCAAAGGTGCCGAGAGTTTGGCATCTCACTTAACCCAATGAAGTGCATTTTTGGGGTTATAGAATGGAAATTGCTAGAACATATTATTTCATAATAGGGTATCGCCATTGATCCTCAATGAATAGAGGCTATCTTGAAGATTCAGCCTCTTGCAAGAAAAAATGAAATGAAGTCATTCTTTGGGAAGATCAACTTTGTCAGAAAGTTCATCATTGGATTTGCAGAGATAGTAAAGCCCTTGAAAGCTATGTTAAAACAAGAGGCCAAAGTGGAATGGAATGCAGAAGCCAAGGAGGAATTTATAGAAATTAAGAAAACTATTGTTGAGGCTCTAGTGTTGGTGAGTCCAAATTATGCTAGGCCTTTTTACATATTTCATTTACTTCTGATCACTCTTGTGTTGGAATGTTAACTCAAAAGTCTGATCAAGGCGATGAGCATCCCATAGCCTTCATGAGTACCCCTTTAAGGGATGCAAAATTGAGATATCACAATGTAGAAAAGCAATCCTATGCTTTGGATAGAGTAGTGAAAAATTTCAGACAATATATTCTGAGGAATTAGGTTTTTGCCATAGTGCCTGATCCTGTGGTGAAGCTATTGCTAATGAAGAATGAGCTAGGTGAATGAAGAGCTAAATGGGTAACTATGTTGCAGGCATATGAAATTGAGATTCAACCCATGAAATTAGTGAGAGGGCAGGGACTGACGAAGACACTAGTTGAGATAGGTCCTGATATCACAGCTCAACATTACCATCTCCAAGAAGTATCCTCAAGTGATTGGTATGATGAAATCATATATTATTTGTTGAACTAGTGGTGTCCTGATCACCTTAATACAATTCAAAGGTGGGCCTTGTGCTTGAAGAGTGGTAGTTTTATGATGAAAGGGGGTGTCCTGTATAAGAAAAATCATGAGGGTGTGTATTTAAGATGTCTGGGGAAGGAAGAAGCTACCAGAGTGACGATTGAATTCCATGAAAGATATGTCACAAGGCATGGTTTTGCATCATCTAATACCAATCAGATCATGAGGGTAGGTTATTATTGGCCTACCTTATTTAAGGATGCACACAACCATGTGAGGACTTGTCATGTATGTCAGACGATGGCAAGTAAGGAAAAACATGTAGCCCTTCCACTTCAGCCGGTCATAGAGGTGAAGCCATTTGCATAGTGGGAATGGACTTTATAGGTCCAATTAACCCACCTTCTTCTACGGGCCACCGATATATTCTAACCATCACTGATTATTTTACTAGATGGACTAAAGCTCTTGCATGTAAGCAATGTACTTCTGATGTGGTAATTAATTTCCTTGAATCGGGTATTATTAATCATTGTGGTTGTCCATTATCTTTAGTTTGTGATAATGGTCCTGCATTTGCATCACTGAAACTTTCTAGTTGGGCTTTTGATCATGGAATCATCATAAAATTTGCATCCAATTACTACCCTCAGGGAAATGGTCTAGCTGATTCTTCCAATAAGAACCTCTTGATAATCATTCGTAAGTTACTAGAGTAGAATCCTAAGGATTGGCACACCCGGCTTAGATTTTCTCTCTAGGCAGATCGTACTAGATAGAAGGCATCCATGGGAACCTCTCCTTATCACCTAGTGTACGGTTTGGAACCTGTATTTTCCATCCAATTAAATATTCCTACCTTGCAGGTCATTAATGAGTACTATGACGAGGAGGATAAACATGAAGCCCATTTGGTTGAGTTGTTACACCTTGAAGAGAAGAGAGATGACACCCTAGAAAACTTTTCCAAACACCAGGGCGTAGTTAAAAGATGGTTTGACAGAAGAGCCAAGGTGAAATCCTTTATAATTTTTGACATAGTTCTCTATTGGGATAAATCCCATGATCATAAGGGAGAGCATGGTAAATTTGACAAACTCTGGCTTGGCCCTTATCAGATTTTAGAAATTTTGGGAGATAATGCTTTTCCCTTGAAAACCCTCACTGGTGAGGATATCCCGCAGCCTGTTAATGGGAAGTATCTAAAGCATGACTTCCAATCTTGAGATTTTTGCAGCTCTCTCTTGTACATAGTTAGAGTAGGTCTTCTTTTTACTTTGCTTTGCTTGTTTTCTTTTTTTCTTTCTTTTTTTTTTGTTTTGGTTAGCATTGGTTTTCTTCGATTGGTTTTTATTTCCGCTTTTTTTTTTTTCTTTTAGTTTCTAGCTTTTTGGGGGGTTGTTGCATCTACATAACGGGCTACTCGCCTAGGGTTGTTCTAGAAATTTCTTTTACAAACTCTAGTAAGTTTTTCGGAGTCAAGTGGTGGAATTCCTTTATCTAAATGTCCCTTGCACTGGGAATTAGAGTCACTTGTTTTGGTTGTACTTTGGAATATATTTGGGTCTCACATTTTTCACATAAATTTTCAAGATTCCAAAATTGCATACGGTTCCTGTGTAATTTAGCTAGGTGAAAAATATTATATTCTGCTTTAGTGCCACTGTGTTCCTCATCCCTGAGTGTAAGTTTCATTGCTTACGAGGTGAAAGGAAGGATTGAAAAATGATTAAAAGAGAAAAAGAAAAAGAAAGTATTGAAAATTAAAACAATCTTCACCTTATTAGGGGTATCCTAGTATCTCTACCAGGGCTATAGATGCCTGGCTAGAAGTAGAGTTATGCTTGAGAGGGTCACAGTGATAACCTCATCGGGGCTATGGACGCCTAACTAGCAACGAGGTTCTATCCAGGTTGCTTTTGAAGTTATAACTTTTATGTAGCTCGGTGGGACTTGCTTTGATTCCTATTGCACCTAAAGAATGGGAAATGAAAGCAAATACACACACTTGGACCATGGTATAGAAAGAGGTCTTCTTTCTTGTGGTTTCTGAAACTTTGTTCATAGGTGTCCTGATTTAAGGGCCTAAACCAGAGATTTTGTGTTCTTGATTCCAGTTTGTTCTTGAAATTCTCTGGAGCATTTTCCTAGTAGGAGTCACCATTTGTTATGCACTTTTTGCACACACGCCCCACTGAAAGTAGGGACCCTCTTTTTTTTACTCTCTTTTTTCTTTCGCTCTTGGTCTTTTTAGCCCTTTGTATTTTGAGGTTTTGCTTGCTTGGGTGTGTGCTTTGATTTTTATCTTGCTTGCTAGAATGGTCCATCTATGATATATATTGAAAAACTTAAGTTTTGGACTCATTCTGGATTTTTCACTACTCTCGGGAAAATCCACTCCTAACGGAATTGCTCGGTTTCCTTTTGAAACCCGGTGACAACTGCTTTTAATTGAATATCTAGAGATTTTGGTCCTTCGCGGAATTTTTTCAGGACCGGATTTCTCTGAATATCCATCACCATGTTGAATCCTCAGATTCTGGGTTGACCCATTTTGATTACATTAATTATGCGATTTCTGTAGTGGGTATTAAGTCAAATTTTAGGAGTTTTGTGTCATTAAGGTTTTATCATTTGCTTCCTTTTGATGTGGAGTGCTTGATCCTGAGTGTTGTTGTTGGATTGTGCGATTGGGATTGTGGTCGATTATTACAGTTAGATTTTCTGGAAACCATTTACACTCTGCTCGGAATTTGATGTTTCTTGCTAGCTCCTGTTGTTTCAATCTTCTCGGTCCTCATGGTTGAATCAGGTAAGGCAATGACAAGTGGAACCAAGGGTAAGGTAGTGGATCCAGGTGCAAAGGGGTCTTTTGTCTCTAAGGCAGAAAGAATCAAGATGGATATCAAAAGAAAAATTCCAGAGAGCAAGTTTTCTTCCATCTGGTTAGGGGTAACTGATACCAATGTTGGATTGTGGAATTATGAGGAGTTCACGACAAGGATGGAAACACTGAATCTCTCCCTTTTGGCCAAAAGGACATTGGAATCATGATTGGTGCATGTGGATGGATTTCCTCCTATGGTTCAGTGTTATGAGTTGGTGCTTGAATGTCCATGAAACTATGACAAAAGTACACAAAGGATAGTTGGTCCCCAAGGGAGGATTGTGGCAAATTTGAATCTTGTGTCTATAGCCTAGACCTTTGACATGCCTGACAGGTCTCATGTGGTGGATTTTGACATCGATGTGGCAAAAATGTTTTATGGGGAAGATACCATCAAATACCAATAGGTCATTAATTCTTGGTTGGAAAAACATAAGTCCCACTTCTCCAAGTTTCCCAAGTAGTTGGTCAGACTTAAATTCAGGAAGGAGTATTATGATGTTATCACCCTTCTCAGTAGGGTGGTAGGATTAAAGAGTGCAAGAATGTTCGAGAATTGGATGCTCCATGTTTTTTCTAGGATGGAACATGGTATAGACTACCACTGGGAAGGCATAATAAGTGCAATGATTCATGAACAAATGTGAAATGTCATGTAGACCAAGAGTTTCACAATGACCTCTTACCTGTTCTATGCTTTGGCTAGGTTCCACCCATACAAGGGATTGAGCACAAGGGGTGTGTTCACATAGGATGTAATTTATGAATTTTACCCATAGCTACACCTAGGTAACTCAAGCTATAGAAGGGTTAATGATGCATTCACCATGTATATCACCAGGATGCTCCAAGGTGCAGAGCATGGTAAGATTTTAGATAAAGCCAAGGAGTTGATCAAAAGGTTTAGAGCTTGGTTTATCCAGTTCCCCACATTTTCATACATAAGAATTGATGGTTGTCATAGGGCTCCATATAGACTCCCAAGGTACCCTACTGATCATGTTGTACTCCTACAGGTCACAAGATAGATATGTGACTTTGATATAATTGTGAAGAGGGACAATCACAAGACCAGGTTTGTTAGCAACTTTCCTTTGAGGATAGGCAATGATGAAGCCTGCCCTTTTATCAACTCTGCCCATGCTTTTGAAGAGGGGATGAGTACTCTTGGTCTCTCCTTTCACTCTAAAAGGACAAGGTTTGATATAACGACTCAAGCCCAGAAGAAGGCTAGCAGAGAATACAGCCACAAGGATGACCTAGAGGACTACTGGCCCAACATTGGTGATGAATTTGAGGTTAGAAAGAAGAAGTTTTCTAGGCTACCAGTCAACTTGGTTCATTTTTACAACATAAGGGTTGTTCCTGATCAAGTTGAGGAGAATGACAATTTAATCCAAGGCCATAACTTTGAGGTTGTGAAGGATAAGCCAATTGGATAAGTTGATTGGCTGGAGGAAGAGAAGACAGAGTTGGAATAATTCATGACTCCAATAATCAAGTATACCAAGCTCTGGCTCAAGCATAAGATTTTGGAATTAGAAAGTGAGGGTGTGCAATGCACCTATGATCTCATGGGAGACTTGGAGTCTCACTCTACATCTGAGGACTCACCTGAATAGGACCCCAAGGGAAAATCTAGGGTGGGATCTCCTTTGAAGATCAAGATTAAGAATGTTCATGTAGAGGAGGTAGGAAAGACAAAGAAACAAAGGAATCCTACTGCCAAGAAAAGGAAGCACGCCTCGAGGAGGAAGAATGCTAAAGGAGGTGAGAAAGAAAAAGAAGATACCAGTGTTCCCTCACCAAAGAGAAGGAGAATTGTGAAGATATCACAAAAGGAGAAGGAGGCTTCTAAGGCAGATAAGGAAGGTGAAACACCTGTGGTAGAAGTAGAGAGCTTGTGGGAAAAGACACAAGTATACACTAGGAGATCCAAGAATCCTTCTCCCAAGGATGTTGCACCAAAAGGAAGTGCTCCCATGATTTCTCCTACCACCAAGCATGAGGACATCCATCCTCTTCATGAGACTAGCAATATGCCAGATGAACCAAAAGACGTTGAAGATTCTAAGGACCTTGGAGAGGATGAATTTTAGGAGGGTGATCTCTACAATGCTAAGGCAGACATAGATAAGGTTTTGCAGTCTCCCTTGGTAGCTTGTGAGGATTCACCCACAAGAGGTGAGGAGGATAGACCTCCTCCAAAGAAGGAAGTGCTAGCTAGGAATCCTTCACCAATGCACGAGAAGGAGGAACATAGTAAGGAAAAAGAGGATACATCTGAGAAGGATCCTGAGAAGCTGAGTGTTGAGGAGAGTGTGCCCAACATTCAACGGGAAGAAGACGGACATGACAAAGTACAATCATATTCTACTGTTCCGGGCTGGTTGGATAAAGAATTGAATAGTAAACAAATTGTGGTAGATGACACTCCTCCCAACTGGGATGAACTAATAGCAAATATTGGAAAGGGAAAGACAAAGAAGAAAGCTAGATTTCTTTCCAAGATTAAAAGGGATGAATCAAATAACAGGGTAGTCCACATTGCTACCCCTTCTCTTGACAAGGATGGGGATGATGTGACTGGAAGGGATAATAGTGTGTAGACTATCAATCTAGGTCATGCTTCCATGGAGCAAGACATTGAAGAATATGAAGGCTCCAGTGTTGTAATCCTTGGAAAATTAAGGAAGGAGGTACAAACTAAATCAGAGTTGGAGAAAGAAAATGATAAAATTAAGGGATATTTGCAAGATTTGATGAAACCCTTGCAATCCATCAATGCCTCCTCATCTACTGCATGCTTCTTACCTCAGGAGACCATAGCAGAGTTGGAAAGAATGAAGAACACCACACACGCTATAGTCAGTTGGTTGCAAGGGGTGCAAACCAAGGGGGATAATGCTATCAAGGACATCCTTTCGACTAGAGGGGATGAAATGAGGTCACTGGATTGGCTGAAGAATGTGCTGGCTCAGGATAAGGAAGATGTAGATCTTCTATTGCAAAAGAAAAGAACTATCATGGAATACACCAAAGAAAAGTTGATAAGTGAGGGAATTATTCTATCCTCGGAGATTGTAGAGCCTTGGGAATGGTTTGAGATCTTGCAAATAAGGTAGAAGGCTTTGAAGAAGATATACAAACAAGGGAGATGGACTGAAGGCACCTTGACTAAAGTTTACAATAAGTTAATTTATTTCTTTGAGGTGATGACAAGGAGAAATAAATTTTCTCCAAAGCATCTTAGCTTAGATCAATTGAGATAATGGTGGCAAGATGTATATTCTCCAGTCAATGAGGGCCCTATTACTAAACATCAACTGGATGATGCAGACACATACATTGCATTCATTGATTGATATCAAAAAAATAAGGTGGATTGGGATAAAGTGGTGAAACATTCAAGAGATGACATCAAGTATCTTGAGAGGAGAATTAGGGTTTTGCCTATGCCACCTATTGTCGACTTGGATAGGGTATTTTTGATGGTGCAAGATAAGGTGGAGTGTGCTAAAGATAAAGGTGTGAAGTAGTTAATGCAATTCTACATTGGGATTTGTGCTTCCCATTATTTATCCTCCTCCTTCACATGCATTGGGTCACAATTTGTTGGAGATCCTAGGCCGATATGGATGAAATTAATGCATTTAATGCACATTTCATGATTATTTCAAATTTATCGTAGCCGACCTGTTGTGTGGTTGTTTATTATTGTAAACCCTAATTGGGCCGACATATCTTGGGGGGTTTCTATAAGTTTGGATTTATGCCTCATTTGTAAGGGGTTAGTTAGAAAAAGTTAGACAAATTTTACATTAGAGCGAATTGTAAGAGCAAGAATTAGGGTTAGAGTTTAGTTTATCTTTCAAGCAAGTGTTGTAACGGAATACTGGAATTGTTGCTACTTTTGATTCTTTGATACAAGTAAAGACATTGTGATTTGTTGCCTTTCTTGTGTTGAGTTTTATCTGGCACAGTTTTGTTGTGCAGTTTTGCACACACACCCCACTGAAAGTGGTGACCCTCTCTTGGCATGCCTTTTTGGCCCGCTTCTATGGCTTACCCCTCTTTTGTGCTTATCTTTGAAAATATTAGGGTTTTGGTCTTTTCTACTTTCCTTGGTTGTGGGTGTCTTTGTGTTGAGTTCCTGGTGGTTTTAGAGTCTTGCGGATGTCCTCTCGGGGGTGGTCTTCTTTTTCCATTTGTTTTCCCCCTTGGTGTTTTTGTTTGGGTCTTAAGGGTTGGTTTTCTCCCTTAGGTTCTCCTTTTTTTTGCCCTATTTCTTTTGTTCTATCGGAGGTGGAATCAGGATGGGACTTAACTTTGAACTTTGGAAAAGTTCACAGTTTGATTCCTATTCTCGTTCTGGCTCCACTTCTCGCTCTCTTGCTTTCTTCTTTGTTTTGTTTTTTTTTGGCCTTCGGGTCGCTTTCCTCCCTTGGGTTTTCTTTGGTTTGCTTTATCTTTTGTTTTGTCGGAGGTGGGACCGAGATGGGGCTGAACTCTAAACTTTCACGAAGTTAACAGTTCTGTTTTCGTTCTCGTTCTAGCTTCGCCTCCCACGTTCTTATTTTTCCCGTTGTTTTGTTTATTTTCGGCCTAAGGGTTGGTTTCCTCCCTTAGGTTTTCCTAAGCTTTCTTTTTTGTCATTTTGTCAAAGGTGGAACTGGGATGGATCCTAACTTTTTACTTTCATGAAGTTCATTGTTTAGTTCTCATTCCCATTTCGGCTCCACTTCCATCGGGGTTGGTTTTGTTTCCACCTTTGCCTGTTTCCCTTTGGTTCCTATTTTGGTTCTCGTTTTGTCTCCGCTTCCATCGGGGTTGGTTTTGTTTCCACTTCCACCTATTTTCCTATACATTCATGTCCCTATTTTGCCTTCACATCTACCTGTTTTCCATTGGTTCCCATTTTGGTTCCTATTTTGTCTTTGCCTCCGCCTCCATCTATCTTTGTTTCCGCTTCTGCATAGGTTTGTGCGTGATTCTCTTGTGTTAGGAACTCTAATGGACCTGCTTGGATTTTCATGATGTATTGTGCATTAATGGTGGCCCGTTTGAATGTGGGTTGGATTGATTTAGGGAAGAATATGTGTACTTTGAAGATTTGGCGTGATTTACGGGTGCAATCAAGTGCAATTTGGGGCTGCTATGATGAAACCCATTCCAGTACGCAAGGTCGATTTGGTTGGTGGCTATTAATGGTAGGTAGATGTGATCTAAAGGGGCTCAACCTAATTTTGTTTGATCTGAGCCGTTCGTTTTCCCAACTCAGGTCCAATCGGCGGCTAGTGTTCCTCCTGGTGTGTTTGTGCGTGTTGTTGTTCACGCGGGTGGAGCATTGATGGTGGGTGTGGCTCGAGGATCTGTTCCCCTTTGTGCCATCCTAAATCGATCTGATGGGGGTCCTTTCTGCATACATTACTTGATGGTGAGTTATTATTGGTTGTCGGGGCTGATTTGATTTCGTGGTCGAGCTTCTTTCTAACCCTAGCTCTGGTTCACGCGGGCTTGTTTCTATAAGTATGGCACTCTACCTCATTTGTAAAGGTTCGGTGTAGACTTGAGACCAATAGGTTGAGATCAGTAGGTTAGGTTAGAGTTCTTCCATTGACTGGTGAAGTCAGAAAACTTGTAGATAGTCTATTTAGGAACAAAGTAGCATGCTAGAAGATTAGAAGTTAGTTTTTACATTTCAAGCAAGTGTTGTAACAGATTGGAATTGTTGCAAACGTGATGATTTAATACAAAGTGTAGACATTTTTTTATGACTGGTTCCTTCTCTTGCATTGAATAATCTTGCATGGTTCTTGTTCTATATTTTAAATCGCTTGGAAATGTTTGAATATATCTTAGGTTTAGTTAGTAATGCTTGTGATTTGATGCTTGGAGTGTTTTAGCAATCCTTGGTTCATAATTTGGGCAACCTCTTGAATGTGGGAATGTTGTGCAAGGTCAACCTATACCCCATATTCATGTGCTTAGTTCAATTGTAGATATTCATTCAGTCTTAGTGGATGAACGCCTACAACCTGAAAATATTTAACACCTTAAAAGATTGCACTATTTTTTGCAAGATTGCAAGTATAGCCTAGGTCGAACAGAAATAAGTTTAAGGGATTGGTTCATTCCAAGTATTTCATCATTTGCATGATTAATCTTGGAAGTAGTATTAGCATTAGGACTTATGAAACCCTCATATTTTTTTGTTTCTTTATTATATGGTTAGAACTAGAAATTAAAGCATCACCACATCTTAAAATCTGATGAGTTTACAGCTTCCAGAATTTGTGTGTAAAACCGCTTGTGATTACCAGCATTTTCACATTTTATCACTGAGTTTGTTCTATTGCATTTTCATGACCTGACACCCATGAGACCTTGGGATTATCTCTTTGTTCATAGATACCAACCTTTCAAGAGAGATAGGATAAATTTTATTTTATCTGAGTTATTGCTATGTAGAAACACCAAACAATAGGATTGGCGCTAGAAGCAAGGCTGAACAAGAAAGCTAGAGAATTTTCTAAACGCCATTTCTCCTTAGAGGCTCAGAAGGAGAACTAGATCTATACCAAGAGAAGAAGAAGAGTTTCAAGAATTTCCACCTCCAACTAGGTCAAGAAGGACCAAAAGAAGGGAGGAACCATCATCCAATCCATCATTTCCACCATCCTCACCTCCATCCTCTTCATCTTCATCTGATTCTAAGACTAGTTCCATTCCACAACCCCAACCAGTCATCCATCGACCATTACCACCTCCAGCAATGGCTTTCTTGGCGAATAACCCATCACCTCTGACATTCAACAACTACAATGTTATGCCCAAGAACCCTAAGCATTTTTTCTTTAAGTTTCACACGAATGACCCAAATAGGACAAAAAAAGAGCACATTAGGATCTTTGAGACTTGTCTAAGAGATAGAGGGATTAATCATGAGGATGTTGCATGCAGAATTTCCCCCTATTCTCTAGGAGAGAAGGCCTTTTATTGGTATAACCATTTACCTTCTGCATCCATCTCTAACTAGGCTGAGCTTGAGGCTGCATTCCTTATGAATTTCAAGATTCCCATTAGTGCTAATGAGCTATATATGCAGTTTACTGGGGTAAAAAGAGAGGTTAATGAGCCTATAGGATCTTTCAACAATAGGTTCCACCGAGCATACACTAAGCTTCAAGCACCCTATGCTAGAAATGAGGACACTGCCCTAGAGGTCTACTTTGAAGCCCTTCACATCCTTACATCCACCTTCCTTAAGTGGAGAACTAATCCCCTGACTACCTTGCTCACAACATATACGGAGATTGTTAAGGTCAATATAGACCTGAGACAACACTTGCCAGGACCTCTACCATCTCTAGGACCAGCTGCTCACCCAAGCCAAGTCTAATCTCTCAACCAGGATCTGACCAATCACACGCCTATCATGAATCCTATTCCATAGTTGCCTCTGGTCCCTCACCTGGGTCATCCAATAAACCAGGTCCAACCAATGCCTGGTTATCCCCAGCAAAATAACCATCCCCTTCATTCACAGTCACAAGATAGTTTACCTACATATTTGCAAAACTCAGAAGTTTTGAATCAATCTACTGGTTCTGTAGGAGTGTTAGGATACTCCCCAAACACTATGAATCCAGTCCCTTACAAAAATCCTGATATAGAAAGGTTAGATGAGCTAACTGATCAAGTGAAGAAGTTGAACATAGAGGTAACCTACTTGAGAAATCAGAAAAATCAACTCCAAGCTAATCAGAAGAGCATGCAATCAAGTTATAACAGAGGGCAACACTATGACACAAATTAGAACTTTGAAAGAGGACAAGGTTCTGGTCAGAACTTTGATAGAAATCAACAAGGTGGACAAGGATTTGAAAGAAGACAACCACATAGGTAGAATAGGTCGTGGAACATTGGGCCTAACAATGGAGGAGTCCCCATTCCACTAGATCAACCTTCCAATCCAGTGAAACCTCCAAGTGGTGTGTACTTAGTAGAGGTCGCTTTGTTTGGATGGTGTAGGCTTCATAAGACCAGTCAAAACTCTAAGCTTGACTGCCCTGAATTTTAAACTGTTGCTTCCATTAATCAATATGAAGTTGAAAACAACTCCACTGGCCAAGAATTGGTACCCTCAAATCCCTATGATTCCCCAGTTTTGGTGTTGAATCATGCCCCTTTCCCAAGGGATGAGGA
Source organism: Sequoiadendron giganteum (assembly GCA_007115665.2). NCBI lineage: Eukaryota > Viridiplantae > Streptophyta > Pinopsida > Cupressales > Cupressaceae > Sequoiadendron > Sequoiadendron giganteum. Next base: position 358,635,352 of record CM021103.1, read on the forward strand.
GAATGAACTAGAAGAGGAATCAAGTAGCCAGAATGGGGAGGCTGAACAAGTGCTCAATGAAGATGAAATCTCTCAGCTATTTGATGAAGAAACTAAGAATGGCAATGGCCCACTGGATGAAGGAGAGGTTGATGTTGAAGAAGTGCAAATGTTTTAGCAACCTATCAGAAAGTATGATATGAGGAGAAAGCCCCAAAAGAATCCACAAGCTGGAGGACTGTTTACTACATCTGCCCCTCCACACAATTTTACCACTCCACCAATCCAAATGCCAATAACAATCCATCCTATCCTTAGGTGTCGACATAATACCTCACAAAAGAAGGAAAACTAGATGTTTCCATGGGAATCAATGTTGATGCAGCAAAGGATAGGAAGACTAGTCATTCTAAGGAGGTCCACACTAACATGAATGTGGAACAGCTGGGAGAATATGTCACTGAGGAACTCAGAAAAGTAAAGGTGAGTCTTTCTAATTTTGATTTATTAAGATTTCCTAAAATCAGAAATGTAGTCCTAGGGTCCTTTAATTCAAGTATAGCAACACTAGGAGTGGCAACCAATGAGGCAATTGCAAGGCCTCCTAGTTCACAAACACCCAAAGGTCCTAGTCAATCACAACTCAGAGATAGGGGTAAAGAAAAAGATAAGGGTTAGGTTGCACAAGCTAACTCACAGTTGAATCTATTCCAAGGAAAAATGGAAACCCCTCCTTTTCTGATTTCTATTCATATATTTAGTAAAAAATTGCACAATTTCCTACTAGATTCAAGGGCATCCACAAATGTTATGCTATTTTCTATCTGTAGGGATCTTAGTATTACCCCCGCAACCTCTCAAAAGAAGGTCACCCAATTGGAAAAAATTAAGGTGAATATAGTAAGAGAACTAAACATGATTCCCATGCAAGTTTCCTTAGATCCTAGAGTGCAACAAGTACTTAATATTCAAATAGCTGACATTCTTGACACCTATGGTCTGATCTTGGGTAGAGATTTCACCAAGTCACTAAACAGATACACATCCATAGACCATTATCACACATGGCTCTCCTGGAAAGGATTCCCAAATCATATTAGAATTGTGAGAGAACCTAGAATGAAGTATATCATTACTGAATATCAGAATACTTCAAATGAGATACTGATATCAAAAGTCAGTATGGGAAACTATGTCCTATCCTCCCTTGCTTCAGACAAAAAGGAATATTGGTGTTGCAAAGCTCTTCTAGTGAATCCACATCTGAATCCAGTAGCTTCGAAGTGCAATTTGAACAAACCAAGGAACTTGATGGTCAAGCAGATAGAAAAACTGAGTCTGTTGGATAACTTCCAAGATTTTATCCGAAAATGTGTAGAAGATCAAATTGAGCTGGGTAGAAACATGAACTTTGAAGAATTACTTCTTAATCATTGGTACAGAGTTCGTGATGCTCCTCATTCTAAACTGGAATGTTGCTTGTGTCAAACTACAATGGAACAGATACAAAGGCACATTAACACAACCCCAACCATTGAGTTAAACATACAAAGCATTCAAAATAGTCAAAAAGGGAAGGATCCAGAACCTCCTAAAGAGCCTCTGGGTGGCAACAAGGACAAAGGTATCTCAAGAAGAGCAGGAGCTAATGAATTTTGGACGTTAAGGTTTGATGGATCCAAATCCAAGCAAGGTGTTGGAGCAGGGCTGGAGTTGATCAGTCCTAAAGGTAAAACCTACTTTGTCGTTCATAGACTCCAATTCTAGTGCACTAACTATGTAGCTGAGTATGAAGCTCTAGTTCATGGGCTACTAATGGCATTGAGAAAGAAAGTTAAAATTCTGCAAGTGTTTGGAGATTCTGAGCTAGTGGTCAGGCAAGAGAGGAAGCAATACTCATGTCATTACAAAAGGATGGCGAATTATAGACACAAAATATGGGATCTTATTAAAGGATTTGATGCCTTCAACATTCAGCTGATACCTCAAAGTAAAAATCAAACTATTAATTCTTTGGCACAAGCAGCAAGTACATTGCAACCTTTATCACTTTCAGGCTTAAAGACATTCACTGTGGAACTTGTTCCAGTGCCCTCGGTGCCTGACAATGTCACCAATTTTTAGGTGTTTGAAGATGATAAGCATATTCTTGATTTTATCACTAGTTGTGATGTGTTTGCTTCTCATTTAATTGATGAGGTTGAGCCTCAAGAGGCTGAAATTGACCTAGAAGGATTCCTCATTCTGAAGACTAATACCATCCCAAGAGGCATGGTGCAATTGGAAAGGATCTTTTATCTGGATAGGATAAGAGATCAAGAGCAGAAAATGAAAAGGGAATCCCTCAATGGTCAGTGTGAAACATACAACATGGGGATATAAAGTGATGTCAAGAATGTATTTATTGGTAAGGTGTGCACTCCAAAGGAGACGAAAGGAATTATTGATGCCTTGCACACATATCAGGATATGATAGCCTCAAGTTATGATGACTTGAGGACATATGACACTTCGATCATTACACATACTATCCCCCTCAAGTAAAATGTTAAACCATTCAAGCAAAGACAGAGACCAATTAATGCTTTGTTGGAGCCCACTATACAGAAGGAAGTGCAGAAGCTACTCTTGGCACAAATCATATTTCTAGTAAGACATTCGACATGGGTTGCAAACTTGGTCTTGAGTAAGAAGAAAAATGGAGAAATCAGACTATGTGTTCATTTCAGGAACCTGAACATAGCATCAGAAAAGGATAATTATCCAGTCCCTTCACTAGACGAGGTGCTTTAGGTGGTCAATGGATCCTAGATGATGTCTTTTCTAGATGGGTACTCTCGATACAATTAGGTCATGGTCCAATATGAGGATAGGCACACGTCTGCTTTCACTACAAAATGGGGAACCTTTGCTTACCGGAGAATGCCCTTTGGATTAATCAATTTTGGAGCTACATTCCAAAGACCTATGGATATTTCCTTCAAGGACATCATTGGCAAGTACATAATCATCTACATGGATGATTTAACAGACTTTTCCAAGAAGAGAAGTGATCATATTGTAGATTTATGCAAAGTATTCCAGAAGTGCAGGAAATTTGGTATTTCACTTAATTCAAAGAAGTGCATCTTTGAAGTCACTGAGGGAAAGCTATTAGGACATGTTATTTCAGAACAAGGTATTGCCATTGATCCCGAATGAGTGGAGGCTATACTGAAAATTCACCCCCTGTAAGCAAGAAAGAAATGAAGTCATTCTTTCGCAAGATTAACTTTGTTAGAAAGTTTATCGTTGGATTTGTAGAAATAATCAAACCCTTGAATGCCATGTTGTGGCAAGAAGCAAAGGTTGAATGGAATATAGAGGCTAAGGAAGCATTTTCAAAAATCAAGCGAGCTATTGTTCAAGCCCCTATTTTGGTAAGTCCTGATTATGCTAAGCCATTCTACAGGTATTCATTTGCTTCTGATCACTCATGCGCGAGCTTGTTGACACAAAAGTCTAATCAAGGGAATGAACACCCCATAGCATTCATGAGTGCACCTTTGAAATATTATGAACTGAGGTATCCTAATGTTGAAAAGCAAGCTTATGCCTTGATCTGAACTATGAAGAAGTTCAGACACTATATACTGAGAAACAAGGTCTTTGCTATAGTCCCTGATCCTGCAGTCAAGTTATTGTTGATGTAGAATAAGTTGGGAGAACGTAAAGCCAAGTGGGTAACCATGTTACAAGAATATGATATTGAAATTCAACCCATGAAGTTGGTAAGAGGGTAGGGGCTGACCAAGACAATGTCAGAAATGGGTCCTGACCTTGTAGCCCAACATTATAATCTTGAGGATGTTTCCCTAAGGGATTGGTATGATGACATTATCTATTACTTGTTGAATCAACAATGTACCAAACACCTTAATTCAGTACAAAGGAGAGCTCCACATTTGAAGAGTGGTATTTTTATGATGAATGGATCTATCCTATACAAGAGAAATCATGAAGGTGTCTATCTGAGATGCCTAGGGAACAAGAGGCTAGGAGATTAATGACTAAATTTCATGATAAATATGGCCTAGGCCATGGTTCAGCACATTCCACTACAAATCAGATCCTGAGGGCATGCTATTATTGGCCTACCTTGTTCAAGGACACACATCACCACATGAGAACTTGCCATGTGTGTCAAACTGCAACAAGCAGGGAGAGGTGTGCAGCTCTTCCACTTCAGCCTATCATAGAGGTAAAACCATTTCCTAAGTGTTGGGGATAAGGATTTTGGTCTGTCATCAAGATAGGCATCTAAGACAATAGTGCCTTAGCTATTTTAGTTCAAAATCACAATAAAGACACAACCAACCATGCCATAAAGTGGAAAAAGACACAGTTGATCCCCCATTAATCCTCTGAGAGAAGTGAATGCAAACAAAAAGACAGATTCAACATAAATAGATAACCATGAAAGACAAACATGATGACACACAAATATACATGAGGAAAACCTTTTCAAGTAAAAAACCCCACCTCCAAAACATTCAACTCACTTGTATTATTCAGTAACTAAAATGGTTACAATACAAAACCAGAGCTATGCTCTTCAAGATATTACATCTTGTTCATCTGGAGAAAGAATATAGGCTACACAAACTAGACTCTCACATAGTTACAATGTCATCCATGTGACATACTATGTAGATTCCCTTCATCTCCTCTCAAATGAGTGTCAGAGCTAGCCTCATGGCCAGCCCAACCACTTGGCATCACAGGTTCACATCTTACCAGATCTGAGAGTCTAAGTGTTCACGGATCAACCGTTTGAACACTCTCAACCTCTCTCTCATATTGTTCATCCTCTATATCGATTTGCACACCATAATACATATACTGTGTGCCAACATGTTCAGCCCATCCTTGTCAACAATGGTCATTAGGATATTAACTATTCTATCTACAAGGCTCCATACTTCATTGATAACATGCACCAACCATGCAGATGCATCGAGCCACCCACTCATTAAATTGGCCCCAGACGCGTTCGTCAACCAGCCTTTAATACTGCAGCTCATTCGCAATCAGGAAATAACACTTTTCCAATCAGATCTCAGAGCTCATGCCACGTTTTTCCATTTCATTCATCTATCGCTTCTGACAGTCGGTCAAACCAGTCCAACTCGGTCAACTGAGTTTCGAGCTCATCCGAGCTCCTACCGCGTTACCACCGAGCTCAACAATACCTAACGCGGTATGGTGGTGAGCTCGCTTGAGCTCACTCCGCCATCTACCGCACTACTACAGCCCTAACCATTTCGCCTCACAGTATGGCGGTAAACCATCCGAGCTTCTTCGAGCTTTGGCCCACCTTTGTCTTTGCCCAACCAGATGCAGTCAACCTACCACATGCCAACCTATCATTTTCCTATCGCACTACCACTAAGTCCAACTCGATCAAACTCTACCCTGAGCTCATCTAAGCTCCTACCACACTACCGCAGCCTTGTTGGCATTGCCTCTCAGTATGGCAGTAGCTATCTTGGTTGACCACTGATGGTCTTACCACGGCCACCACATTTAGTCATTTGATTCTCCATGGTATGGTTGTACCCACCAGCCAGACGGCTGGTAGTCTCATCGCGCTACCATGGTGAGCAGACCCACTGCCTGCGATATGGAGGTAACCACCAAGACCACCACTGGCGGTCTCACCATGATACCACAGTGAGTTGACCCACCGCCTACGGTATGGCAGTAACTGCCAAGACCACTGTTGGCGGTCTCACCGCCATACCACGGTGAGTTGACCCACTACCTATGGTATGGCGGTAACCACTAAAACTAGTCAAATCTACCACGATAAAGGCAAGAAATATGAAGGAAAATGCCAAGTCTGAAGGGGAAACAAGCCAGAACATTGAGGCATAATTTTTGAATAATCTCCCACTTGTCGAAGACTTTCAGGCTTCCTCCAAACATCCGAGCAAGGACCAAAACCATGCTTTGATGCTCCAACCAAGAGCCCTGCAACGACATCAAAAAATTTCCACCATCTCAAGCTACAGCTCCAAACATCCAACACAGGAAAAGGAACAAGCCAAGGCGTGTATGCACCAGTCTCAGAAACAAAAACAAAAGACCCTTCAGGCAGAAAAGGCAACAAAACAACAGCAGCAACAAAGCACAACAAACCATCTCTAGAACAAGAAACCAAGTAGCTAGAACAACAACCATAAAAATGGCTACCCTCATCCAACTGATCAAACCACGCGATTGAAAACCAGCACCCACAGCTCATGCTGAATCATCCAACCACCCATACCTCAAGGGTATGAAAAACCAGCAGTACACTCACGCCATCATAAAACCACCCATCTCAGTAGCAAAATGAGCACCCTGTGTCAACCAGTCAAAAAACCAAACACGTCTAGGTACTCCCACTACAAGGGTACTGTCCAAATGAATGCAAACATAGCACCATCACACATGATCTAGGCATACCAATTCCACCAAACTCAACATAGATAAATGTAACCATGTAGTTCCAAGGAACATCCGCACTGATCTGCAACACCTGCAACCACCTGTTGCAAGAGACATTTCTCTCAACTATCTTCCATAGTTCTTCCAAACTCCTCCAAACCTGACTGAAGAAAGAAGCACAGGCACCTTCGTGTCATCACCCAAGTGACAACACATGACCACAAACTGTAACCAACTCGACACTACACAGGGAACCCACATCTAAAGTCAAAAGAACAATCAGGAAGAACAAGACCAGCTTAGAGAGAAACTGCAAATCAAACCATGTAGCCACCTTCTACACACATTTCTAAATACAAGTTGTGACAAGTATGATCTTCTTCACATCCCAAAGGAAAATCCTTAACAACACCCAACAACACCATGGATGTAAGCATCAAGAAGACTAGACTAACCCATACACCATCTCCTGTCAGTCCTCAAAAGGACAAGGAGATACACAATGCTATCCATCTTCCATTATGAATCTCCAGAATCTTTAAAAAATAGCAACTCAAGATTACTACCAATGAAAGATAAAGCATAACACACCTGGAAAGTATAATTGGTAAATACCTTTCACAGGAACACTACTGAGCAAACCAAGGAGAAAAGAAAATATGCTCATTCAAGATATACAAGTCACCGTGACTTACCCAAGAGCATTCTCCTTCAGGGTCTCTGTTGAATTCACATTCAACCAAGGTGCAAGCTACTCATACTTTCAGCTATAACCACAACATTCCCAAAAGAATTCCAGCCTCACCTTATTCTACATGCATCCATGAGCACCAGCACCTGTCATCTCATGCTAACTCCAAATTGCATCACTACAATAAACATGAAGTCCTCCAGCATATGACCAATGTACTCAAAGCAAAGAGAAACCCCAGACCACTGTCAAAGCTCTAGACCTAGGACAGGAACTTATCATGACACCATGATCATCACATCCCCTTAGTAGATACCATGCTTCAAGTGAAATTTCCATGGTCTTCAAGAGCAAAGCAACATGCCAAAACTCTAATGCACAAGCAAGAGTAACCATGACATAAAGCAAACAACTCTAAACCAAAACCATCATCAGTCAAGCACCACTAGCATCTCAGCCAAAGACTACTAGAGTCCTCCATAGCTCCAAGATGTTTCACATCTTCAAATAGTGAACATGCAGATGCAAATTCTGCAAACACCAAAGAAGATCATTCATCACCAAATGATGAATCCACAGTCACTACTGAAGCTCCCACTGAAATGTGACACCGAGATTTCCAAGCACCATGACTAACCACCCTATCACTGTCAAAATATTACACTAGCAAGTGTATCTAGATCTCCATGACACCATGATTCACATGCTTCAGCTCCCCATTACTGACTATTCAGGTACTCGAATGTTATTCCTCCTCTCATCTCAAAATAGCCATGCCAATGCATAAGTGACCACATAAAAGGTCAGTTAATAGATCTACACCACATAGTTACAACCTCGTGGATATTGACAGTCCACTTCTGAGTTGTCTCACAACAAACATGTAGGTAAGGACAACCCACAACATTGGACAACTCGTGGATGCAACCAAATGAAACCTGCAAATCTATTATTGCACTAGAAACTGCAAAACTGAGGTAATCAAAGAGAATAGCCAAAGCAGACAATCATGACTCAAACACTAGATCAGCAACACATCCAATTTTCTAGACACGTCCACAACCCAAGCACCATAGTCTAGGTAACCAACAAGCAACACCACAAGAATGCTGAAAGTAAACACATACCAACACTCTTATGTAGAGAAGACATCACACCTCCTCAAACCATGTTGAACTACAACTATATCATCCAGTCAGATCCTAAAATCCAGGATCTGAAAAATAGAAGACATCAACTCCACACAACGCAAGTTTTATCTTGACCATGTAAAACTTGCAAAACCATAGTATTTATAAAACAACCACGCATCTCCATCTTCATTGCTCATCTGAACGACTCAGGAGTCTGCACAATACCATCACTGTTAACTAGAACAATGAAAAAAACAACATGAACATGCGTTATAGACTTTGTAGGAAAATCTACACAAAACCTCCAGAGCCAATGACATGAATCTGAACCATGCAAGTGCAAGAAATAGGCACACATGAACAATAGGTCCATTTCAGACTAGTTCCAATGCCATCACTCATGCACTAGCAAACAGGAGAGCCATGTTATCCAGAAGTTGAAGACCACCAGGGTCACTTCATAGCCTCCATGCAATCAGAGCACCAGAGCAAAATGCCTTCAGTGCTAAGTCAAAAACACCAAGCACAAGCACAACTCTCCATAGCTGATCAACAACACAAGCAAATGCATATCACTAGGGAGCCTCTCACATAGACACCCAATATGAACACCATGCTTTGCTGCAACACAACCACACTCACTTCTCACGCTCTTTATATCAAGAAAAAAATTTGTGAGCCAGGAGCCTTAGACCATGTTTCCACAACATGACCAACACCAATCATCTCCAACATGTTTCAAAAATGTGTGTTGAATCAATGAAGCACACACTTCCACTCATCGAATGATCAATCACCAACCGATTTCTTCGAACTTCCTGAAGCTTTCTAGACTAATAAATTAACATAGGAGAAAACCCAAAAATTTAGCAAACAGGAGAAGGCTCTGATACCACTAGTTGGTATCATCAAGCCTCAACCTCTGTAAAACATGCTCTGATACCACTTTTTGGTATTATGAGCAACAAGCTACTAGCTTTGATACCACTTGTTGGAGATAAGTATTTCAGTCTGTCATCAAGATAGGCATCTAAGACAATAGTGCCTTAGTGATTTCAATTCAAAATCATAACAAAGACATAACCAACCATGCCATAAAGTAGAAACAGCCACAGTTGATCCCCCATTGATCCTCTGAGAGAAGTGAATGTAAACAAAAAGACAAATCAACATAAATAGATAACCATGAAAGAAAAACATGATGACACACAGATATACGTGGGGAAAACCTTTTTAGATAAAAAATCCCACCTCCAAAACATTCAACTCACTTGTATTATTCAGTAACTAAAATAGTTACAATATAAAACTAGAGCTATGCTCTTCAGGATATTACATCTTGTTCATCTGGAGAAAGAATACAGGCTACACAAACTAGGCTCTCACATAGTTACAATGTCATCCATGTGACATACTATGTAGATTCCCTTCATCTCCTCTCAAATTACTATTATAGCCAGCCTCATGGCTAGACCAGCCTCTTGGCATCACAAGTTCACATCTTACCAGATCTGTGAGTCTAAGTGTTCATGGATGAACCATTCAAACACTCTCAGCCTCTCTCTGATATTTCTCATCCTCTGTATCGATCTGCATACCAAAATACATATATTGTGTGCCAACCTATTTAGCCCTTCCCTATCAGCAACGTTCATCAGGATATTAACTATCCTATCTACAAGGCTCCATACTTCATTGATAACGTGCACCAACCATGTAGATACATCGAGCCACCCACTCATTAAATCGGCCCCAAATGCGTACGTCAACCAACCTTTAATACTGTAGCTCATTCGCAATCAAGAAATAACACTTTGCCAATCAGATCTCAGAGCTCATGCCACATTTCATCATTTCATTCATCTATCACTTCTGATAGTCGGTCAAACTGGTCCAACTCAGTCAACCGAGTTTTGAGCTCATCCGAGCTCCTACCGCGTTACCGTTGAGCTCAACAATACCTATCGCAGTATGGCGGTGAGCTCGCCCAAGCTCACTCCACCATCTACCGTACTACCGCATCCTTGACCATTTCACCTCATAGTATGGTGGTAAGCCATCCATGCTCCTTCAAGATCTAGCCCACCTTTGTCTTCGGCCAACCAGATGCAATCAACTGGCCACATGCCAACCTATCATTTTCCTGTCACACTGCCACCGAGTCCAACTCGGTCAAACTCTGCCCCGAGCTCATCTGAGCTCCTACTGCACTACCATAGCCCTGTTGGCATTGCCTTGTGGTATGGTAGTAGCCATCTTGGCTGACCACTGGCGGTCTTATCGTGGCCACCACAGTCAATCATTTGACTATCCGCGATATGGTGATAATCGCCAGCCTGATCGCTGGTGGTCTGACCGCGCTACCATGATGAGTAGACCCACCGCCTGTGGTATGGCAGTAACTGCAAAGACCACTGTTGGCGGTCTCACCATGATATCATGGTGAGTTGACCCACTGCCTGCGGTATGGCGGTAACCGCCAAGACCACCGCTAGGGGTCTCACCACGATACCGTGGTGAGTTGACCCACCGCCTATGGTATGGCAGTAACTGCCAAGACCACTGCTGGCGGTCTCACCGCGATACTGCGGTGAATTGACCCACTACCTACGATATGGCGGTAACCACCAAAACCAGTCAAAGCCATCATAGTAAAGGCAACAAATATGAGGGAAAATGCCAAGTCTGAAGGGAAACAAGCCAGAATGTTGAGGCATAATTTCCCAACACTAAGTGGGGAATGGACTTCATAGCTCCAATCAACCCATCTTCATCTGCAGGCCACAAGTATATTCTTACCATAACTGATTATTTTACTAGGTGGATTGAATCTCTTGCATGCAAACAATGCACTTTTGAAGTAGTAATCAATTTCATGGAGTTAGGTATTATCAATCACTTTGGTTGTCCATTAGTTGTAGTTTGTGACAATGGTTCTGCATTTGCATCATTAAAGTTTTCTAAATGGGCTTATGACCATGGAATTGCCATAAAATTTGCATCCAATTACTATCCATAGGGGAATGGTTTGGTTGAGTCTTCCAATAAAAACCTGTTGACAGTCATCCAGAAACTACTAGAAAAGAATCCCAAGGATTGGCATACCTAGCTCAAATTTTCTCTTCGAGAAGACCGCACTAGACAAAAAACATCCTTAGGAACCTCTCCTTATCACTTAGTGTATGACTTCAAACCTGTCTTTCCCATCCATTTGAAGATCCCTACCCCACAATTCATTTATGAATACTATGATGGAGAGGATAAGCATGAAGCCCACTTAACTGAATTTTCTACACCTTGAGGAGAGAAGAGATGAAGCCTTAGAAAACTTTTCCAAACATCAGGGTATTGTGAAAAGATGGTTTGATAGGAGAGCCAAGGTGAAAGCTTTTATAATCTCTAACTTGGTTCTCTACTAGGATAAAGCCCATGACAAAAAGTGGGAGCATGGAAAATTTGACAAACTTTGGCTTGGCCCTTATTAGATTGCAGAGATTCTGGGAGATAATGTCTTCCATTTGAAAACCATCACTAGAGGAGATATCCCACTGCTTGTCAATGGGCAATACTTGAAGCATTATTTTCAACCTTGAGTTGTTCTCAGCTCTTCCCTTGTACATAAGTAGATTAGGTTTCCTTTCTTTTGTTTTTCTTGTTGCTTTTAGTTTGGGTTTCTTTTGTTTTTTCCTTTCTTGCTTGCTGCTCTCCTATTTTGGTTTGCTTTGGTCTGTTTGGGTTGGTTTTCCCTGCTGCTCTATGTTTTTGGGGTTGTCCTACTTTCCTCTGGGCTTGTTGCATCTATACAACTAGCTATTTTCCTAGGGTTGCTTTGGGATTTCTTTAACAAACTCTTTTCATCTTTTCGAGGTCATTCAAACTGGTAGATTTCCTTCATCTAATGTTGCATGGGCTGGGAATTAGTGTCACTTGACTAAGTCAAATTCTTGAATTCATTTGGGTCTTAAATCTTCACATGAATCTTAATAATTCCAAAATTGCATATGGTCTTTAGGAGGTTTGACTAGGTGAAAAATATAATTTTTTCTCCAATGCCGCTGTGGTTCTCATCCTTGAGTGTGGGCTTCATTTACTACAAGGTGAAAAGTAAAGCTTTAAAAGAAAATCTCAAAAGAGAATATCAAAAGAAAAAGAAAGAAAATATTGAAAATCCAATGAAAGGTTCACCTTTTCAAGGGTATCCTAGTATCTCTACCAGGGCTATGGACGTCTGGCTGGCAGTAGAGCTATACTAGGGAGGGTCACAGTGATAACCTCACTGGGGCTATGGATGTTTGACTAGCAGTGAGGCTCTATCCAAGTTGCTTTTGGAGTTAGGATCCTTAGGTAGCCTTGTCAAACTGAGTTTGGTCCTTGTTGCAGCTTAGGAAAGGGAAATGAATGCATATGCACACACTTTGACCCTGGTATAGGAAAGTTTGGCTTGTTAGTGATTTTTGAAACCTTGTCTATTTGTAACCTGATGCTTGGATTGAAACTAGAGATTCTGAGTTGTTGATGCCAGTTTGTCATCGAAATGCTCTAGAGCATTTCCCCAATGAAGTTGCCATTTTTTGTACATTTTTTCACACATGCCCCATTGAAAGTGGTGACCCTCTCTTGGCTTTCCCTTTTGGCCCGCTTTTGTGGCTTGCCCCCTCTTTTGTGCTTATCTTTGAAAATCTTGGGGTTTTGGTCTTTGTTGCTTGCCTTGGTTGTGGGTGCCTTTGTGTTGAGTTCCTGGTGGTTTTGGAGTCTTGCGGATGTCCTCTTTGGGGTGGTCTTCTTTTGCCTTATGTTTTCCCCCTTGGTGTTTTTGTTTGGGTCCTAAGGGTTGGTTTCCTCCCTTAGGTTCTCCTTTTTTTTCCTTGTTTCTTTTGTTCTACTAGAGGCAGAACCGAGATGGGACTTAACTTTTAACTTTGGCAAAGTTCACAGTTCGGTTCTTGTTCCCGTTCCAGCTTCACTTCCCACTCTCTTGCTTTCTTCTTCATTTTTTTTGTTTTTGGCATTCGGGTCACTTTCCTCCCTTGGGTTTTCTTTGGTTCCCTTTCTATTTCATTTTTTCAGAGGTGAGACTGGGATGGAGCTGAACTCTGAAATTTCATGAAGTTCACAATTCTGTTTCTGTTCCTGTTCCAACTCCGCCTCCCGCATTCTTGTTTTTCTTGTTCTTTTGTTTGTTTTCAGCCAACGGGTTGGTTTCCTCCCTTAGGTTTTTCTCAGCTTTCTTTTATGTCATTTTCTTGGAGGTGAAACCAGGATGGAGCCTAACTTTGAACTTTCACAAATTTCATGATTTGGTTCTCATTCCCGTTCTACGTCCGCTTCCGCCAAGGTTGGTTTTGTTTCCACCTCCGCTTGTTTCCCTTTGGTTCCCATTTTGGTTCCTGTTTCATCTCTAATTCCGTCGGGGTTGGTTTTGTTTCTGCTTCCACCTATTTTCCTCTATGCTCATGTCCCTATTTTGCCTCTACATCTGCCTATTTCCCTTTGGTTCCTGTTTTGGTTCTCGTTTCGTCTCCGCCTCTGCCTCCGCCTCCATCTATCTTTGTTTCCGCTTTCGCCTGGTTTTGTGCATGATTCTCTTTCCTTAGGAACTCTAATGGACCTGCTTAGATTTTGATGATGTATTGAGCATTAATTGTGGCCCATTTGAATGTATGCTGGATCGAGCTAGGGAAGAATAGGTGTACTTTGAAGATTTGGCATGGTTTGTTGGTGCAGTCAAGTGCACTTTGCGACTACTATGATGAAACCCATTCCCGCACGCAAGGTCAATTTGGTTGGCTTCCATTAATGGTGGACAGACATGGTTTGAATGGGCTCAACCTGGATTTGTTCAATCTAAGCCATTCATTTTCCCAACTCGGGTCCAATTGGTGGCTCGTGTTTCTCCTGGTGTTTGTGTGCTTTGTTGTTTGTGCGGGTGGAGCATTAATGGTGGGTGTGGCTCGAGGATCTTTTCCCCTGAATTTGTGTGATCCCAGATCAATATGATGGGCGTCCTTGCTGCATTTAGTACTTGATGGCAATTTATTGCTGGTTGTTGGGGCTGATTTGATTTAGTGGCCGATCTTCTTTCTAACCCTAGCTCTGGTTCATGTAGGCATGTTTCTATAAGTATGGTACTCTACCTCATTTGTAAAGGTTCGGTGGAGCTTTGAGATTAGTAGGTTAGGTTAGAGTTCTTCCATTGACTGGTGAAGTCAGAAGACTTGTAGACAGTAGATTTAGCAATAGAGTACCATGCTAGAAGATTAGAAGTTAGTTTTTACATTTCAAGGAAGTGCTCTAACAGACTGGAATTTTTGCAAATGTGATGATTTAATACAAAGTGTAGACATTGTGTTATGAGTGGTGCCTTCTCTTGCATTGAATAATCTTGCATGGTTCTTTTTCTATCTTTTAATTGGAAATGTTTGAATATATCTTAGTTTTAGTTAGCAATGCTTGTTATTTGATACTTAGAGTGTTGTAGCAATCCCTTGTTCATAATTTGGGCAGCCTCTTGATTGTGGGAATGTTGTGCAAGGTCAACCTGTACCCCATATTCATGTGCTTAGTTCACCTATAGATATTCATTCAGTCTTATTGGATGAACGCCTAAAGCCTCAAAATCTTTAACACCTTAGAAGATTGCACTATTTTTTACAAGATTGCAGGTATAGCTTGGTTCGAACAAAAATTCGTTTAAGGGATTGGTCTGTTCCAAGTATTTCATCATTTACATGGTTACTCTTAGAATTAGTATTAACATTAGGACTTCTGAAACCCTCATCTTTTGTTATTTCTTTATTATATGGTTAGAACTAGAAATTAAAGCATCACCACATCTTAAAATATGATGAGTTTAGAGCTTCTAGCATTTGTGCGTAAGACCCCTTGTGATTACCAGCATTTTCACATTTTATCACCGAGTTTGTTCTACTGCATTGTCATGACCTAACACCCATGAGACCTTGGGGTTATCTCTTTGTTCATAGAGACCAACATTTCAAGAGAGATATGATGACTTTTATTTTGTCTAATTTGTTGTTGTGCAAAAACACCAAACAATAGGTTCTTGATATTCCATCTTTGAAATTGCTGAAGTTTATTTGATGTTAGATGATTTTATGATGTTTAGGGTTTTATTCTTGAAGTGTTTGCAGCAATCTCTAGTCCATACTTTTTTCAGTTCGCTGACTGTTAGCTACTTTGCAAAGTTAGTCTGGACTTAAAACCATGCTTAGTTCAATTATGAATGATTTTTCATTTTAATTACAAATGGGGTTGTCTTTAATGAATATTCATAGTCTGAAAATCTTTAATACCTTAGAAGATTGCACTATTTCTGTAAGATTGCAGATTTATTTGGGTTGAACAAGAATCAGTTTATGAGGGATCAGTCCATTTCAAGCATTCCATCCTCTACATTGTTAATCTTAGGGTTAGAACTAGTCTTAGAATTATCTCTAAAACCTTATCTCTTTTTTTATTTCTTTGATTACTTGGATTATATTTGAGATTTGAAGTGTCATCATATTGCTAGATCTGATAAATTAGAGTCTATTATTTGCTTGTAGTAAGGTCCCTTTGTGATTACCAACATTTTCACATTATCTCTGAGTTGTTTTATTGAATTTTCAAGACCTGACATTAGAGACCTTGGGGTTATCTCTTTGTTCATAGAGATTTACCTTTCAAGAGAGATAGGATATCATATTCTGTCTGAGTTGTTGTGTATAAAACATGATCAATAGGCAGTTTTCCTTCACACCATTTAATGGGGACAACTCATTGTTGTTGGCTTGACATGATGACACTCTAGTGGTTGCACTTAAGGGGATTCCATATTACACTAGTGAAGACTAGACCACTCCCATTGAATATATCCAATATGTGGCAACCTTATGCTCATTACATAATGTGATAAAAGAGAATGTAGCATTGAGATTGTTGGGTGCATTGTTAAAGGGGAAAACCCTTCAGTGGTTAAAAGGCCTTCCATCTAATTCTATTGCAACATGGGACCAGCACAATGATGTTTGCACAGATAATTCATGGATAAATTAGATCAATTTTCATTGTTAGAGTAGTTGAGCACCATTAAAAGGGCTCCCCATGAGCACATGATAGACTTCAACTACCGATTTTAGAGAACATGGGATATAATCCCTTTAACGATAAAACCCTCATCCAAGCATACCTTCTTATTCTTTCTTAAATCCCTAAATAGTGAGATTTCAGTCATGATACCATGGGTGGGTTCACATTTCCTAATGCCTTTGATATTACAATAATGGTAGAAAATTGCCTCATTCAAGCTGGGAAAATAGCCTCGAGACCACCTATGCCTATCTTTCCTGAAATACAACCACTCATTCCCATGAATTTACCACCTATAGCTATTGTACCACTAGTTCTAGCCATAGGATACTAGGCAACAATCCAAGAAGATGTTATTCCAGACCCAGCGAAGGAGATTCAGGAGCTAAAGGTAATGTTGTAGTCTTTCAACAAAATTGTCAGTAATAATAAATTTGTTAATCTTAAAAAACAATTTGGTCGGGAGGATAGGACTTACCAATCCCAATATCAGAAAAACCATTAGAATAGGCCACCCTTCCAGAATGATTATCAAGGTCAAAGGAGGAATTTTAATGCTAAGCCTTTTCAACCCTATAATCTTGTTGCTGCTAGTTCATCAAAAGAGCTTGTCCCACAAAATAACATGGCATGAGAATGTGATTGGTGTTATTCATGTAGTCAACCACATAACCAATTTGTATGCACAAATGGCATGAGGAACCAAGCTCTTGTGGTTCAAGATAGTTATGTTGGAGTAGAAGGTGTATGAAATGAGAGTGTGGAACAACAAGGTAATTTTGAGGTTGCCTTAATAAATTGGAAAAGAAATCATTTTTGTGGAGTTAATCACTTTCAATGACAAAATCAACAAAATTTACCTATCTCAGCCAACACTAGAGAAAAAAGGAGATTTATTGACCTAGGGCGGCAGGCTGCAAATGTTTAATAGCAAGCTGCTGAAGATAATGTTCATGTTATTTCACCTTAGGTTGCTTCCAAAACATAATCAAAACTGCAGATCTTGCAAAGAGTACATATTGCACCTAAGAAAGATAAGTTAAGAGCACAAACACAACCTCTACAAAAGGTAAACGATGGTGTTGCCTCTAAGGGACAACAAAAGGTAATCCATATTTCTTTTAATGTGTTTGAGAATCTTTAAAAATCCACTATGAGTATGTCTATTATGGATGTTTTACACATTCTAAGTCAAAAGAATCTGTTACAAGATGCTTTAGCTGAACTTTCAATTAATGATGTTGCTAACCCAAAGAAGAATAAGGTTGTCCTTGCAAACACCCCAGAAATTAGGAGTGGGCAAAAAACTTAGGAGGTAAAGCCTCCTCCTTTCTATTTAAGCCTAATCATTGGGGATAATCTTGTTCATAATTGTATGATCGATTCTGGTGCTAGTAGTTCATTTATGCCCAAAATCCTAGCTAATAAACTTGGTTTATTCTATGAGCCTTTGTCAAAAGGGGTAGTTCAGTTAGAAGATTGTGCTATTCAAACAACTGGGATTATTAAAAATTTACCCCTTACATTGCATGCTTGTCCCAATTTTTTAATTTCCCAAGACATTCGTGTGATTGATTTGCCACCAATGTTTTCTATTTGCCTATCAAGGGACTTCACAACCAAGTTGGTGTGTTTTTATCTGCTAATTGGTCCCATCTACTTTTTAGAACTAGGTATGGCATAAAGGTAACCATCAAGTCTAAACTCTTGGAAAAATACCACATTGAGCCATATATTCCTAGCCCTATAAATTCCAACCTGTGTTTCACTAGTGGGCCAGAAGATCAACCCATGACCTTAGACCCCAGAACACCCAATGAAGAGGTTAGACTGGATCAGTGGGTAGTCAAAAAATAGGATCTTGACCCTTCCAGCCATACTAATGAGGTAGGGTTGGACATATATATGATCTAGGAACCTAATGCAGTGATTCCCAGTCTGGTCAAGGACCAAGATCAACAAGAACAACAAAATAACCAACTCTGGAAGATGTACTTTGATGGTTCTAGGTGTATAATGGGTGTTGGTGAAGGGGCTATGTTAGTTTCACCATAGGGAGACATAAACTATTCATCCTCGAGATTTTCTTTCAACTATACAAACAATATGGTTGAATATGAAGCTTTAATCCATGGACTAGAATGGGTCCAAAAAAGAGGTGTCAAATGTTTGCAAGTTTATGGTGATTTTCAACTAGTTGTGAATCAAGTTAGGAACTTGAATGCTGTAAAAAATGTTCTTAAAAAATACAAGCATCAAGTGTGGGATTTAATAGAAAACTTTGATGCTTTTAATTTTCTTTCAATCCCTAGGAATCAAAATAAGCACACGGTTAAACTTGCTTCCATAGGAGCTCAATTTGATATCCCAGATGAAATCCATAATATATAGAGGTAGTAGTATGTAAAAATTGTTGTTAGACCATCTATTTCTGACAATAATGTGAGTTGGTAGGTTTTCAGTAGTGATGAACAAATTGTGAGTTTCTTGGTTGTTGAGGCTGAGTTTGCAACTGATAACCAACACAAATGGAAACAACAATATGATAGCTAGATCATGAAGCTAAAATCAAATAAGATGCCTAAGGGGTTGGTGACATTGTAATCCATTTTCAACTCCAATGATCAAGCAAGAAAGGAAATATTTAGCATGATCGTCAAGAAAGAGCACTATGAAGCCATTGAAATATTTAAAGGAAAGCTTCTCAAATTGGGCAAGGTATGTACAAAAGAGGAGTAGAAAGCCTTCATTTTGTTATGTCAAGAGTTTAGTGATGTATTTTCTTGGGAAAACAAGGATGTAAAAGGCTTTGACCCTAAGTTAGATTAACATACCATAGAGCTAGAACCCAATGCAAGACCTGATAGACAAAAATAAAGACATATTAATCCTAAATTGGAGCATCTTATGAAAGTAGAGTTGAACAAGCTGATTGAAAGTAGCATAATTTTCCCTATCAAACATACTTCTTGGGTTTCTAACTTAGTTCCAATTAGAAAAACAATGGGGAAATTAGACTATGTGTTGAATTTCAAGACTTGAATAAAGCTTCTCTTAAAGACCACTACCCCCTTCCTTCAATGGAAAAAATCCTGCAAGTGGTTTCTAGTTCTAACAGATTTTCCTTGCTAGATGGATACTCAGGTTATAATCAAATCTTGGTGAAGGAGGAGCATCAATATAAAACTGAATTCACCACTAAGTTGTTGGCATATGGCTAAGGTGATTTTCTTGTAGGTATTGTCATTGATGGCAACCCAAGTCATGCAACTCAAGTCTTGCATCCCATAGTGCAGCACAATTTTGGCTCCTACCGAAAGAATAGAGTAAAGTACAAGGGATCTAGTAAAAGGCATAAAAGTTGATCTAGTCATCCCACCAAATAGATATTTTGGGTTTTGGATCTTTGAGAAGGTTTTTTAAGACTTTTAGTACTTTGATACTAATGCGCACCTACTGGCAAGTGATCTAGAAGATACAGTGCAGTAATTTGTTGATTATCTATGTTAGAAGGTCGACCCGACAAAGATGGAATTTGTGGATGTATAAGATAGAATTAATTATAAGTCTCCATGTTGGATTAAGTGTTATTTTGGTCCTCTCTTTGTCTTAACCAACCTTGGAGGATGTGCATAAAAATTTTGTGGTGGATCTGGCCAACAAGTTTAAAATATCTTATACCTTATGAAGCCAACTATTGGATGAATAAATCATTGATTGCGAATATATATAAGAGGTTTTTTTTATCATTTAAGTATGCATGCATGGTGTTCGAATATGAAGATGTGTGAATTGCGAGATCCAGTAGAGGAGTAATGCAAATTTGATCATAAGTGATGCAAAGAGCAACAAAGAGCAGAACAGGGCAAAGCGCAATATAAATTTAGAAAGTAGATCATGAATGAGATCCATGATCTTCACCGAAATTGTTACCTGGCATGATTAGATGCCACTATCTCAATTCACCCTTCAAATGGTTTTAATTTGAATTTTGTAGGCAGTAAGCCTTTCTCTTTTTGAGCAGTCAGCTCTAAGTAGTGTTCCTGAATGAAAGTGCATTCCTTTTATAAACAACTCTATTTTGAGTACTCAAATTGTGGACTAATCTCCACCGTGGTTTTTCCCCTAACAGGGTTTCCATGCAAAAAGAATTTTTTCATGGTGTTGTATATGTTTGCTTTGAATGTATACATATTTTCTTTAATACAATGGTGAAATGGTTTCATGCTTTGAATGGATGGAGTTTGAATTATTGTTGAACATTGATTCACCCTCCCCTCTCAGTGTTCCCTTGAGTCCAACAATTAGTATCAGATCTAGTTCCTTTGGAAAAAAATTGCAGCTTTAGGTGGATCTTGGAATGTGATGGACTCTAGTAGTCTTCAACAATAGTTTATGGTAGCTCTTGATGACCTTGATCATTCTAAAGAAGAAGTTCAAGAATTGAAAGAAAATCTTAGAGATGTTGAGAAATTCATTCAGTCATTGAAGGATCAAATAGTTAAATCCAAGGTGAAGAGGAAAGATCTCTATGATCAGATACAACAAAAGGAGAATGAAGATATGGATGATGCTCACCTAAATCAAACCTTGAAGGAGATAACCAAAGAATGTGAAAATATTTCTAAAGCAAATACAAACCTAAAGCATGAGATGGAATCTATGATGATGAATATGACTAAAGAGATAGAAGAAAGGAAGAAAAAAGAGGAATACCTTGCTCAGACCCTGAAAGAGAAATCTGATGAATGTAGCAGAATAAATGGAGAATTCATTCAGTTGGAAAGCGAATTGCAAAGAACCAAAAACAATGAAGAAGAACTTGGTAAGCTGATTACAACTCTTAGGAGTGATCTTGTCATTGTAAATGAATTCAAAGAAATTTTAAGATTAGTTTAGTAAAACTTGATGAGATAACTCAAGCGCAAAAGAGTGGAAATGATAAGAGAGGTCTTGGATATGAAAAGGGAGAAATTTCTAGATCAACACAAAAGAATTCCATACATAACAAAAATGGAAGGTATCAGGTAAGACAACCCAATGCACAAAAAATTAATGGATACTATTTTTCCTATAATAAGTTTGGTCATATGGTTGCTTAGTGTAGAAGTAACTTAAGGTCAAAAGATTCATCATTCTCTGGTCAGTGTTTCAATTGCAAAAACATGGTCATAAATCAATTGAATGTAGAAATATGTCAAGTCACTCTATTGATAGAAGAAATGTTGAATGTTATGCATGTGGGAAGTTTGGGAATATTGCTAATCAATGCAGATCAAGAAGAAACCAATGGAATGAACAAATAAATATTATGTTCTATGACTGTAACAAGTATGGTCATATTGCAAGATTCTGTAGAAACAAGAACACAGACATAAGAGGTTCGGTATACAAAGATAAAAAATTCAGAGAAAAATGATAAAGGAAAAGAAAAGATAACTACGGATGATATCAAAGATCAAATGAAGAAGACATGGGTAAAGAAAAATGATTCTAATGCTGGAAATGATTCCGTACCAGAACCTACTTCCAGTAATTCTTCCGATAATTGATTTCGGGCCACTGGCCTAGGGGGAGTTTTGCAAGAAAAATTTCCCTCCTCTGTGTATAGATGGTATCAGAATGCAAAGAATAATCAAGAAGATGTACTCACAGTGTACAAAAGTTTTGGATGGATTTAGCAAAGGAAATTCAACAAATTTGTTCATCCGCAGAAGATTTTTCTATAGTCATCTGAGTCTCCAGAAGACTTAGGGAAAATGCATTTATTACGCATGTGCAAGCTATAAAATTCTAGTATGAGCCATCATTTTTCACTTTGCATTATCAAAAAGGAAGGAGAGAACTCAACAAGTGGATTTAGAAGCAGCAAAATTGAATTCATCAAAAAATCTTGAAATTTGTCAGGTACTTCAAATCATTCTCGAATTCTTCATATAATTTGGTGTGTAGTTGCGAACCCTAAAACGCGAAAAATAAAATGGAGAAAATTAAAGGTTAGATCACATTAGATGAATACAACAGTGCAAATATCAGATCTATGGGGAATTTACTGCTTCCTGATGAATTAAAACAATTGAGTGAAGCCAAGCATGGAAATTTGGAATTATGGAATGAGTTTTCGTACCTTGAAAATGTGGAATTCGTAAAATTTGTATTAAGAATATTACATGGTGATTTTATAACTCTGGACAAACCTTACATCATCTCAAAAGATGCAATTGAGAAATTAACTAGTTTTTGCAAAGTCAGAGATGTTCCCAGAAAGAAATCTATCCAGAACATAGAGGTCAAAACCCTAACTGGAATAATCGGAGATTAGAGAGCTCTACTGATAGCAACAATCAAGAATTCCATTATGAAGTACATTGCTCATGCATAACCTATAAAATCTTCTACCGAAATCAGGAAGGAGCCACATTGGCTAGTGCAGTATACATTGCTCATAAAATGATAATTGAAGGTCATGACTTTGACCTATGCAGATTATTAAAAGATCAGATGATGGAGAATGTTCAACTGACAAAGGATTCAGGGTATCCATTTAGGTTTGCACTCTAATTATATGTCTAATTATATATTTTTTGAATTTGTTGCCAAAAATCAACAATGTAGTATGGAAATCAGATAAACTAGTATGCACCCAAATTTACTCTTATTCTAAGATTTTGTCTAACTAGGATTCTGAATTTGAAAATTTATGTAAGAATGTGGTTGTAAAGTACAAGGACTCACTGTCCAAACAGGGAGGCTCACTACCTAAAAAAATTATGTAAACAAAAATGGCTAACCACTAGAGTTGAGTTGATGAAGTTACACCACAAGTGCAGATTCAACTCCTTTGATGCTCAGAGTATTCACTCACATGAAAAAAAACTAATCTTCAACCTTCTATTCGCACACTTCACTTACCACATATACACACACACTTATTCTCTTTGCATTCACATCCTTCATCTTCAAACCATCTTGTATATATATCCACATACATCAACTAGGTCAGCCTAATTGGATGTAATTCATATCTTCAAAATGATAACTTGTCAGCTTCATATAAAGCTTTTCCTAAAGTAATTCACCCGTGTCATGCAACATTATGTTGGCTGGTACCAAAACTAGGTCTCACATATAGTAGCAATTTATGTTGAGCTATAGATTTGATATTAGGTCATCCATGATTAACCTAATACTGAAATAGAATCACAAAAAAAAATCGATGCCAACGTATCGTCCAATCATATGAGCATCTGAGAATGCATACATACATGCTTTTGGTGATCATAATACTTTTCCCAAAACCTTAAACAATACTAATTACCAGAGAGAATATACAGACCAAAATACCAGATTGAATACCAGATGAGATAAGCTTGATATGCACACCGGTACAAGGTACCAGACCAACATGGTGACATTAATGACAATATAGGACTAATATTTTGCATACTTCCAACAATCCATGATGCCTAATTTTTGTTATCCAATGGGATAGAAACACCTCCATTGTTTCGCCTAGTGTTCCATTTACTATTAGGCCTCTAATGACAAAACCCTTTATTCTAGAAACCTTGATTTTGATAATTGCCTTAATTATGAAAGCTATTCTAATTTTGTGCTTTAGGAGGGTTAGCCTTAAATTGTGCAAGCTCATTTGTTACCTATGTAAGTTTTTTTTAAGGCTTCTAACTTTGATGTCAAATGTGAAGTTTGGTCTTGAGTTTATGGCATAACACATGATGATGACCTAGTTTTTTGTTAATTGTGCATTAGTTGTAGGGACTTGATTTGTTACTTGTAATTACAAGGATTAATTTCAAAAAGTCTAAGTTATATTAGGAACAATATTATTATTTTGAAACTACCTCAAATAAGGTAGAAAATGTAGAAAAAAATTGGTTTAGGGGCTACTAATACATAAATTGATTTTGTTTTTGGGGAGTAATGTCTAGTATGGGATTTAGAAAAGGTGTGTTATTCATCAGGGCATCGTTAATGGATAGGATATGATTTGACATCTCTCGATATTCCTATGAAGGAAAATATCCCATAGCTCCACCTACCATGGGGTTCATTTCTTGTTGCAATAGTATAGCCTCATTATAGGTAAGAGCTAAAATATTTATGTTTTCTTGATTTTTCATAAACAAGGAAGTCAAAGGATCTAAAGCCCTAAAGCATACTTATTTTACAACTTCTTAGGTTACAACATATGGAGCTACTCTATTTTTTATAAATTTTATGGAATTTGGTGTTAAGAAAACCTATGGGCTCATTAAGTTCTCTCCTTGCACTGTAGGAAAAAGTATCTCTTTTTCACACTTAATTTGGGAAATAATATTAATAAAAGGACTAAATTATGGCTTAATTTAGTGTTGTAATATATATTTTACATATTCACATTAATTTTAGGGCCTTATTAATTAAAATGGACTTAACTGTGTCTTATTTATGGTGTTGTAAGGTGTACCTTTACACTTTCACACTAATCTAGGGCTTTATCAATTAATTGAGGTTAATTATGCCTTAATTTGCCCCTTTAATTAAAATCCACGCGTAATTAATTGCAATTTCCGAAGGGTAAAACCCAACATTCATTAATGCCATAACATAACATTTATCATTGGAGAATGTGTCCTAGGTAAGTGACCTAGGACCCATTCGCCCAAGGGAAAATGGGTCCTCACTTAGACCTATGACCTAAATTTCAAATATGTTTTTGGCGGTGTTTCAATGATTTCAAATGTGTATTCACATGTCAGCTTATGTTATTTGAATGTTTGGAATCAATGTTAACATATGTATAAATAAGAGTTCATTTCACTAAGTTTCACCTAACAAGATTTTTAAGCTAGAAAATCTAAGACTTTCAAGCATTCTAGCAAATTTATGACAAAGTGTGATCAAGAGCATAATCAAGAACATTTTCAAGGCATTCAAGGGTAGATTTATAGAAGAATTATTACAGCATTCGAGATCCAATTATAATGTCAAATTATTCTTGCATCATGCATGTTATTTGAGCTAATATGTCAATGTAGCGCTCAAGATCCATTCAAGCATTCAAGGCATTAACTCAAATCAAGTCTCAAGATCAAATTTTGCATCCATTGAAGCCATCTCATGCAAGTTATAGACCTCCATTATCAAGGTTCATCCAAGGGTTTGGTGAGTTATGTCATTTCTTTGTTCATTCATCATTCCTTCATGATATTTCATTTCCTTTTAGGGTTTAACTACCAAAACGAGGTTTGACCAAGGAAAATCCACATTCACCTAACAAATAAATATTTTTCCCTCTTGATGTGTGTTTGTAGATTTTAGGTGGAAGATCTATTGAAGAGAAAAAAATTTGCAAAGTTGTCAAGGTTGTCACCATTCTTTCAATTTCATAGAAACTAACCTACAAGATTTATTTACGAATTTTTGACTATGATATTTGAGAATCTAGGAGTGCAGACACAAGAGAATAGAACCTATAAACCATTTTCCAAGAGCCCTAGCCAGGACCCATTCACCATAGGGTGAATGAGTCCTTAGTAAGCTTTGAAAAATAACTTTTGGTGACTGGTACACATCACTTTCCCATTCTCATAACTACATTTTAGCTTCTAGTTCCATAAGAATTGAGCTTAATCTTCTAGATGCACTTTGTAGATTGCAATTTGGAGTTGTTTTGTTATTTTTAATATTTCTTCCCAAAATGTTGTTTAATCAAGACCCCTATCCTTGCATAAAAGGGATATTTATAGATTCACACCTTGATTTGACTCACCTTAAGGTTGATAGTCATTTTATTGTTTGGATCTCATTTCCTGAATGAAATAGTGATAAATTGGTCCATCATTCCACATTTTAATCAAAACCACCCTATTTTTCATCTTTTCATTATGGTGAACTTGGCCTTTTGATGATTGCAATTTTATGATTTTGGAGTCCATTTGCACCCTAGATTTAGATCTTGCATTCATTTCATTGAATTGAATCTCATTTAGGGTTGTTTAGTTTGTATTAACTTTTCATTTCATTTAAGGGTTTTAGGATTCCATCTTTGCATTCTTTAAATCTGAAAAAATACAAAAAAATCAATCATTATGCATAGCATTTACATAGCATTGCATCATATTCACTTGCATTTGAAAATTGAAAAAAAATTGCATATCAAATTAGGCCTCCTAGTTTGTCATTTTTTCACATTTTACACTTGCATTCAACATTAAATTCACATAAAATTCAAACTGAAAAATTACTATTTTTGATCAAAATCTGGAAACCACTTAAATCATCTCAGAAATTTCTAAAAAAAATTTAAAAAACCCTAACCTAGGACCCTTTCGCCCCTAAGCGAATGAGTCTCTGATCAGGGTCATTTCCTAATTTTATGGGCACTAAAACATCTATTTCTGCATTTTACTTTGTTGTTTTTAGTTTTCTATTTCAGTTTACAATTTTTTTGATAAGTGGAATTCATCATATTTAGCTTAATTTGATAAAATTAGTGCATTGTTTGATTTCAAAATTGCATTTCCAAGACATCATTTTCAGGTTTTTTCATTGTGTAATCATAAAATTACCTTGTTTATAATTTGAAAATTGCATTTACATATTGCATTCTAGGTCATTGCATTGCATTGCTCCCTCTTTCCATTTTGGGTTTACATTAAGTTTGTGAATCTTGTATGAGCTTTACAACTTAGTGTCCTATTGGAAATATTATTGTGAGACGTAGTTTGAGACTCATGTCATCCCGAAATGCACCATTCACCATGGATCTCGGGTTTTCCAACTCTTTCACTGATAGTGTTGATAATCAACCCTCTATGGATCATAGCCTTCACACCTCATTTCCAATAACCCCCCTTCCTACAAACAATATGCATGATGTTGCTAATATCCTGCAAGAAAACATAATAAGAATGGATGAAGGCATAGAATAATTACAAAATCTTGTGATCCCTGATGCGGTTCCTATACTAGCTAACATATGAAAGTTTCTTAAGGTGAACAAGGAATACAGATTTTTTGTAGCCTCATTTACATCCTTAACAAGAACTTCCAAGAGAATGATAATATAGATACCTCAGTCAACTATATTGACACTAAACCTCATAAGGACCCAACTAAAATGCTGCTTGATATTGCTTTCGTACAACAAGACATACTTGAACATGCACCCAATGGTCCTCCTTACATAGTTGGAAGAATCAATGACAAGCCTACTAATGGGATATTAATTGATCCCATTTGTGTAGATAATTTGATTACTGAAGAATTCTTATTTTTGCATGAGCTTTATCAAGATACATATGAAAAACTAAAAGCATGGATTAAAACTCATAATGGTTTTGTGTTCCCCACAATTGGCTCGATAAATATCCCTCTAAAGGTTAGACTGAAAGAATTAACTGTCACATTCACCATCACCCTGTCATCAGACCAATTTTGTATGAATTTAGGTTATCTATGGCTCCACTCGATGAATGTTGTCCCGTCAGTTGTGCATAAATGTTTAAAGTTTCCATTTCAAAATGAGATATTTACTGTGCATCATAGTGGCTTTAATCCTATGTCTTCCCATGGGAATTTTTCATTATATTTCTTTTGGCTTGAGCCTATTGAACCTATTAGACCCCGTGAAGACTTCATTTTCAAATCCTATCAAAATTTTAAGGCAAAGCATATAGAAGAATTATCCCTTAGCAATATGCCTCAACCCATGATTGAGCCACTTATCCTTGACGAAACCATGATTGAACCAAAATCCCTTCCAAGTACCCAAGAGAAGCCTATTACAAATCTTTCACCCACTTCATATAAGAGACCACGAGATAAACAAAAAAATCTCATTGTGCCTCCTAAAGTCAAACAAGTTTACAAATCCAAAGAGAAAGTGGTTGAACAACCTCCCATGGTTCCTTTCGTTCCTCCCTTAAGGAAAGAAAATCAACTTATGGTTGATAAACCCGCTCCTACACAAACACAACTTGAAAACCGAATGAAAAGAAATCGAAATGATAGAGAGCATAGGCATAGACATCATGTTATTTCTTGTTCATTACAAGAAAAACAAGAACAAATTAACATAGAAAATCAAAATCCAAACTTGTCTCCAATAAGGCATGATGCCTCTCTGCCCTCACCGCAGCATAAAAAACAACAAGCTTCTATGGATATTGTCATTAAACCTCCTATTGTGATTAATCTAGATGATGACACTGAAATTGCTAAGATTGATGAGGAAGTGCACAATGAGCTAAATATAATGTTTTCCTCTTTTATGAGCTTAAATGATGTTTCTACTATAAAAGTGTTGAACTTGGTGAGTGTCCTAGTTTGACACTTGACGATGTCCCTTTGGCTAGTCGTCCTCCTTCTGCATATACTAAACAAGATTGGGATGAAAACGAACTACTATAGGTTGACTCCCATGTGCCTTACTAGTCTTTCTTTATTTTCTTTTTCATTTTATTTGTGTGATTGCATGTGTGTAATGTGATCCCCCATACTATTCTGTTTGATGTAGCTATTTATCTAAGATTGGGATGCAGATGACCTACTATAGGTTGAATCGCATGTGCCTTACTAGTCTTTCTTTATTTTCTTTTTCATGTTCTTTGTGTGATTGAATGTGCATAATATGATACCCCGTACTATTATGTTTGATGTATCTCTCTCTTCATGTGCATTCCTCTATATGTATCTACATTATTCTCTATGTCTTAAATTTTTACATTTTCGCTTGTCTTGTGTTTTCCTCTTGGGGATGATGCAAGGCATCGAGACATTTAGGTCTCTTCCATGTTGACCCAAAATATTTTTCTTTGTTTTCACTCTCTATGTGTCATTCTTCATGTTCTGTGAGTATTTGAGGAATGATGGTGTTTTGAGCTCTAAAACAACATTTTAGCAAAGATATACTGACCCCGAATTTGTGGATCAACCTTATGTGTTTTGTGATTTCATTTTGGGGGCAACCTATTTACATGATGCAACTTCATTTGGAAACATATGACTTGGCATAGGGCTTTTCGAGTAAGCTCTCATGTCTTCTTCTACTTTAAAGTTATTTCTCACAACAATGGTGTAGCAATTCCTTTAAAGTGGGGGCATACATTGGCATTATTATTGTAGAAACTTTTGACATTCCTACGTTCTTTGTGCAGTTTTCTTTATTCTTGTGATGTGTCATTTTCTTGGTGATGCCATTGGGTTCGATGTCCTTCGAGAGAATGATATTTCTTAGCCTACGAATTTCCTTTAAACTAATGGTGATCCTATGCATTGCATTCCCTAAGTTGTGAAACTTTTATCTTGGACTTGTCTTCTCTTGGATACATTAAGCACAATGATCCCTAATAAGAAGACCTTACACGAAATAAGAAAGATCCCTTTGAACAAAACCATATATAATGTTAATAAGTGTTTAGCATAATACAACTTGTTAACCTTGTGAAGCTTGAAATTGAAATGTGTGTGGCACCCTATTAGAGTTGTTAGAAGGATAGATTCGATATGGTAAGTATAGTGAGAGTCGAGACAGAGGCATGAATTTCTCACTAAGCCAATTTTTGGGGGTTCACCTAGTGGACGGCCTGAGGTTCCATTAGCCTGTGTGAGTGTACATGTCATTTGCATAGTGAACATTGAGTTTTTCTTGTGAATGAGAAGGACAAACAACCATGCTCCACATCATGTTAGGATAGTCAAAGCTTGATCCACCCCTTCCCTGGACAAATAGTCATGTTCCACATCGCATTGGGATAGTTGAAGCTTGATCTTCCTCCCTCCTCCTAGGATTTGATGATTGAGTATATTTTTCATTGTTGCATACATATGTGTCTTGAATTTCTACTTTAGTGTGAGTTTGACATGGGTTCATAATCTCACAAAAGTGGGGGATAAATGTAGTGTAGGAAAAAGTATCCCTTTTTCACACTTAATTTGAGAAATAATAATAAAAGGACTAAATTTTGCCTTAATTTAGTGTTGTAATATGTATTTTACATATTCACATTAAGTCTAGGGCCTTATTAATTAAAATGGACTTAATTGTGCCTTATTTATGGTGTTTTAAGGTGTACCTTTACACTTAATCTAGGGCTTTATTAATTAATTGAGGTTAATTATGCCTTAATTTGCCCCTTTAATTCAAATCCAAGCCTAATTAATTCTAATTTTCGTAGGGTGAAACCCAACATTCATCAACGCCATAACATAAAATTTATCATTAGAGAATGTGTGTCCTAGGTAAGTGACCTAGGACCCATTCGCCCTTGACTTAGACCTAGGACCTAAATTTCAAATATGTTTTTGGTGATTTTTTAATGATTTCAAATGTGTATTCACATGCCATCTTGTGTATTTGAATTTTGGGAATTAATGTTAATATATGTATAAATAAGAGGTCAATTCACTAAGTTTCACCTAACAATATTTTCAAGCTAGCAAATCTAAGACTTTCAAGTATTCTAGAAAATTTATTAGCAAGTGTGATCAAGAGCATTATCAAGAGAATTTTCAAGGCATTGAAGGGTAGATTTGTAGAAGAATTATTGCAGCATTCAAGATCCCATTATCATGTCAAAGTCTTCTTGCATTATACATGTTATTTGAGCTAATATGTTGATGTAGTGTTCAAGATCCATTCAAGAATTTAAGGCATTGTCTCAAATCAAGTCTCAAGATCAAGATCCACATCCACTGAAGCCATCTCATGCAAGTTTCAAACCTCCATTATCAAGGTTCATCCAAGGGTTTGGTGAGTTATGTCATTGCTTTGGTCATTCATCATTCCTTCATGCTATTTCATTTCATTTCAAGGTTTAATTACCAAAATGGATTTTGACCAAGGAAAACCCCCATTCACCTAACAAAATAATATTTCTCCATCTTGATGTGTGTTTGCAAATTTTAAGTGGAAGATCTATTGAAGAGAAAAAAATTGCAAAGTTGTCACCATTCTTGTAATTTTCACGAAAACTGACCTACAAGATTTATTTCTAGCTTTATGATTGTGAGATTTAGGAATCTAGGAGTGCAAACATAGGAGAATAGAATCCATAAACCATTTTTTAGGAGCCCTACCCAGGTTCCATTTTCCATAGGGCGAATGAGTTCTGGGTAAGCTTTGAAAAAGCACTTTTGGTGACTGGTACACATCACTTTCCCATTCTCAGATCCACATTTTAGTTTCTAGCTCCATCAACATTGAGCTTAATCTTCTAGATGCACTTTATAGATTGCAATTTGGAGTTTTTTTCTATTTTTAATCTTTCTCCCCAAAGTGTTGTTTAATCAGGACCCCCATCCTTGCATAAAAGGGAAATTTGCAGATTCACACCTTGATTTGACTCACCTTAAATTTGATAGTCATTTCATTATTTGGATCTCATTTCTTGAATGAAATAGTGAGAAACAGGTCCATCATTTCATATTTCAATCCAAACCACCCTAATTTTCATCATTTCACTCTTATAGTTGAAAGTGAATGGTATAAGATAGTTGGGTTAATGTAACCCTAAACTAGTTGATAAATATAGTGTCTAAGTTTCCCTAAGAGGTGATATAAGATTGATAAACTCAAATACCAACTATATGAAAAGTAACCTAGGGAATAAGATACAATCTTATACATCATGTCTCCGTGCATAAGGTTATCCTTACTGGTTGCATCCTTAAAAATATATATATGTTCTTTCGTACTCCTACTTTCCCTATAAATAAATTTGGGGAGAAATATTTTAGGGTTATTATGAATTTCATGGAAACCACTAAGGATAGAAATAGGAGAATTATTTTCATTTGAAAATGTCTTTAATGTATGTGGTGGAGTTGTAAGTAGGAGAGGGATCATTTAGATTCAAACATCTAGTGGGGACACAAGAGGTGCAATCTCCTTTTCTAAAATTTTCCCTTCATCACTCCTAGGTTTTTTATGCTAACTCAATTCAACAGGTTGAAAATATCCTTTTCCAATAGTTTGGTCCATCTAGTTACTCTTTTATAGTCTTCGTGTGATGGCATATTTGAATGGTCCAATTTGATTTATGTGAATATCCTTCTAGTGTTGGTTTTGTTGATGGTCGATTTGAATCATCAAAACAAGTGAAACAAGGGTCACTCTATTTATCCTAAAAATATAATTGGTCCATGAATTAATCACTTCCAAGCTTTTTGTTGCCAACTCATGGTAGTGTTAGAGTAGCTAAGTGGATAATTTTACATGTTTCTTCAAGGGGCCTATTCTGGTAAAATATCAAACTTTGGTAACTTGTGCATCAAATATGTTAAATCTACTTCATATATGATAAATATTTCAAATTTTTTAATGAATTTGTTCCTAATTTACTACTACTTCAACAATTTACCAAAAAAATAGATAAAAAGAGGGTTAGATTTTTGAGAAATAAAATAAAAATAAATGGCCAACTTTGCACTTGGTTTTCAATCCTTCACTTTGGAAGATATGATAGAATAAAATTAACCTACAATGTTGTGATGAGTATTAGACCTTATCACTAATATTATAGATGCAATATTCTAATAAGTTTTTTGAAAATCGAAAATAAATGCATAAGACCATTTTATTCCACATGTAGATTTTACACACTACTTCACAATCCCACCATGAATGATATAAACTATTTATAACTTTTATTAAAATTCACCAAATAATCTAAATTCAAGAAAATAAAAATATAAAACACATCACCACCAAGCTAGAGAACAATCATAAGAAGCATGATTGATATGTAATTATTGGAAAATAGTAGGCCCACTAATTACAACTTTCAACAAGATGACTACACTAAATTCCTTTGTCATTTTCTCCTAAAAAATACCAACCCTATACAACCCTAAGGTACATGAGGTCATATTCTAACAATAAAAGGTTTTATCTACAAGCATGTGTTTGGAATCAACCCCTTCTACTTCATCTCATCTCATAAATATGATACTCCTCCTTTGGGGTGTTTCTTTCATTTGTCCCCTCAATTTATATACCCACTACAACACATGGATTTGGGTAATCCCCTTGGTGATGAAATCTAAGGTAGGCTCACTAGAGGAAAGAAGTCTAAGTGATTTCGATCTCCAAGATCACCTTGTGGCATAATGAAAGAATACACACCAAGATGTTATCACAAACATGACATGTACAAAATGTTTATATTCCCTTAGAAAATAAGTGTGCAACTAGATTTAGTGGTAAGAATTTGGCTCCTTTGATAGAAAAAACCTAAAAAAAATGAGTTTGTATTTTACTAAAGGAGTCTTGGACTAGTGAGAATTTATAAAAATAGATGGATAGGTTATAAACAATAACTAGCAACAAGCATAATAATCTCAAAATGATAAAATTTTGAGAAAAAATAAATATAATGACCAAAGAAAAAAATAATGAACTCAAAATATAAGCTCTAAAATAGATACAAAATGGTTAAAGTAAAAAATTGTGTTTACCAATATTACCACTAATGGATGAAGGAAAAAATATTGATATGTAGATGTAGACACCAAACTAGAAATGCACACATTGAGTTGTGTGACCTTTATAATAAAATGAAAAAAAATCACCAAAAATACCCAAAAAATAGAAACCTACAATGGACAAATTACAAGTAATGGTGAATTTATACAAATTAGCAAGTTAGGAAACTAAAAAAACTAGAAAAATAAAAAGGTGAAAGACCAAAATAATAAGAGATGAAAGTTTAGGGTTGTGGATAGAGATGCCCAATCATGAAATAAAAATTTCATGGGAAGATGGATATGCCAAATTATGGAATGGGCACATTGAACCATGATATAGGCTAAAATGATAGAATAAAATATACAAAAAAGGTGTCAAACCTTCATAAAAATGATTAGGATGAAATGAAAATGGTTTATGAAGATAAACCTTACACAATAGATAAATAATATGTAAAAATCCTACATAAAAGAAAGAAAAAGAGTTAAAGGCCATCAAGTCATTGTGTTCACAAAATGTAAATGGATATGTTGCACTAATAATGTATACACTAAAGCATGTAACACATATGTCAAAGGTAAGGACATACATAATGAACTGCTAACCAACAATACAAAAGCTACACAAATTACTACAAAGGATGTTATATAGGGACGTGGGTCCCACTAGGCATGCTATATAGGGAGGTGGGTCCCACTAGGCATGCTAAAATATGGGCAAGGAACATGAATGAAAAACCTAAATTTAATAAATTTAAAATCCCCATTCCATACCTAATTGCCACCTTCAATTGAGCCTACGAGACTTGTCACCCAAAATGAAAAAAACTAAAATAATTCTCCAACCAATGCATCTTGTTTTACACAAATTGTAGATGTGCTCAAGATTTGTGATGAGAGAAAGGATGTTGGTTTCTCAAATTAACAAGATAATTTTACAATTGAACTTCTTCTTGAAATAACTCATGTAATGTGATATTTATATATTGGAGGGATGATTGATTAAGGATAGGATTGATTGAAGACATCAATAGATGAAGTTTCTTAAGGGGATTGGAATCATGAGAAGTCTCCAAGTGGCACCTTGTAATTGGTGCAAAAAAAAAATTATGGTCCAAGGAATTTGGATGGTGGAGATTTTCTTAGGAGAAAATGGATGGTAAGGATAAAAAGTGACCTTTTTGGAAGACCATTTCTTTTTTCTTTTGGAGACATGTGAATGGACAAGATTTTCTATATTAAATGGATAGACAAGATTTAATGAGGGGAAGTTTTGGAGAAGTGGGAAGCATGGATCATGTACATGCATGACATGTGCATGTTTGACTTGGATTAACGATATTTAGGAATGTGCAAGTGAATTTATTAGTTAACTAATTAATTTTAACTAATGGTTTGAGGAAAAGAAGGGGGTATTCAATAAATAAGTTGCTTTTATTTAATTTTAAGAATATTTGGATATGAAGGATGAAATTGATTAAATAAATATTAATTTTATTTAATTAAAGATGGATTGTAGAGGAAGAGGCTAGAATGATTAATTAATTAATTAATTAATTAAATGGATATAATTTATTTAATTAATGCTAGGAAGATGGTTGGAAGGGTTAATTAATTAATTAATTTTATTTAATTAGCATTAGAAGGGGAGTAAAATTGGGATGAAAGGTGACATTAGGATGTGGAAAAATTTAGGTGTCTATACTATGTTATAATTTTTGGTCAAAATAAGACTACTTTGTGTGCTCCTAAAAATTTACCCTCTTAATCTCCATCATTTAAAAAAATAAGAGTTTTAAAATTAGATTATAGGCATTAGTATTCTTGTCCTTATCACATTATCAAGTTTTGATTAAAGTATTTCAAATAACTATTTGAAGTTCAACTTTTATTGATTTGGAAAAAAGTGGTCACTTTTGACCTCCTTTTCAACCCCCATTTCCATTTACTTACCACCTTATCTTGTCAAAAGGTTATAATGGGCCCATAAAATAAGTTGACTAGGTTTTGATTTACTTGGGGGTTTATCCATTAAAATTTAGTGTAAGTTAGGTCTAACACTATAACAAAGGGAGTTAAAATATCAAGAGGCACCTTTTGGTCCATTATAGTATTTAGTTTCAATCATATTTGAATCTAGAAGCTTTGTTTCCTTGGAGTTTGAATAACTAAGCTAGAACTTAGCATGAATCACTAGATTTCAAAACATTTCCACCAAGACAATGTAAGATGTTATTAGGTGTCCCTCATACCATTGATTATTTTAAATGTCCTTGATGTGTATTTAGTCCATTTTCATGCAATTATTCTCTAAGGTGTGGTTAGTTGATAGGTGCCATCAATATTCTTGCATGTCGTATCATAAGTTGTTTAGGGTGGAACAAACATGAAGCTATGGGTAAATGGGGTAAATAGAGACATCAAATCCAATCTTACATCACACCCACAACATGGCCTTTTGACATCCACTAAATTCCTTGGTGCCACTTGTTCAACCAAAGTTAAATTAGTTAGGGTTTTAAGCTAAAGTCAACTCATATGTTAAACCTTCGGTTTTGGATGGAAGTTATATTGAAGTTTAACCAAATTTTATAGTAGGATTAGGTGTGCATCTATATTAACCCAAGTTTGGAACTTAGTTTTAAGATTTGGATTTAACATCTAAGTTGAAGTTGATCATGGGTTAAAAATGGATTAAATTTCATATTATGTCATAACTTCTTTTTTTTAATTGAGCTTGATGTACTTTTAAGCCTTTGAAGGATTTAAACTTGTAATGACTATTTTATTAGGGTCAAAATTATCTAGTTGAACAATTTGGTTTGCTTAATAATAGGCAAAAAGTAAGTTTAGAGATATTTTCAAGAAAGTTAAAACTCCAGTTTAGCCAAATTCTTAAAAATATGACATCACTCTAACAACACTCCAAAAAACATATGTAACAAATTAAACATATGATTTAGTTAGAACATAAAAATTAACTCAAAAAAGGTCCAATTGAATCCTAATATTAATATTATAATATAACAGATAAAAAAAAATCTTCCTACAATTGTTAACTTACGGACCCCACTTGCCAACCCCAGTTTTGGGAGTAATGATTGGAAAGAAATAAATTGTTGGCTTGATAATTCCGATTTCCACTCCCATCCAATACTGTAAATAAAACAAAGTATTCGCTTGATTCTTTGCCGGTTGAATAAATTAACATAAATTCAGAAAGGCAAAGATGATACTGCAAATGGGGCCCTGTGTGCCGTGTGGCGGACAAAAAGCATGCCGTTCCCTCCACACACTCCCATTATCTGCAATTCTTTTGGCGGACGAAACCAGTTTAAAATAACCAGAGGATCAATTTTAACTTATTTACAGTCAAAAAGCATTCATTACGGCCAGGAATCTGCAAAAACAAACAACTGTAAAATGCGCAAATTGGGTGGTGGAAACGAAGAGTCAGTCACGCTCATATTCTTATTCTCCACAGAATACCCTGTTCCTCTCCACCCTGGTAAGATACCTAATATATATATATTCCTTTCTTTTCTTCTCAGATTCTTCTTATTTTGTCGTCCACTAATGCCAGCAATCAGATCTCCTTAATAATACGTGGTAAAGGGGTTTACGCTTGGGAAGGCGGAGGCATTATAAAATCCCATCCGCATGCTGGAATATCTTTTCTGTCACACCTTCATTAATGGTGCCCAAACCCTTATTCAAAAGTTTCGCCCTTCGCTTTTGGTTTTAAGGTAATATTTTATTCGGACTTCTGCTTATAGTTTTGCTTGGTCTTCTTGGTTTCAGAGTTACTACTTCAACCCACTTTCCGGCTTGCTTTTGTAACGGTGAAAATTGCATACCGTACACTTTGTTTTCTTCCCATTTTGATTGGATTGTCTTTCACCCAATTATTAGTTTATAATTAATTGTGTAAATTTCGGAAAACAATTTAAATTTGATTTGGTGGTATTTGAATATGGTACGTTATTTATTTATTTATTTATTTATTTATTTTGGTTGAATTGGCATATATTGAAATGATTTTAAATCTTTCAATTTCAAATTTAAATTTTGAGTTTCAATTGATTCTTTCTTTTTTCTTTTTACATGCCACTTTGCATATAAAACGTGTTAACTTGTGTGTTATGATGTTTATAAAAGAACACTTTAATTCTTTCCTCAATTTAATGATGGATCGAATAATTTAACTCAAAATATTAATTTTCAAAAGTTTCTATAATTATTACCATAAGCTTTCTCAAATAAAAAATCTTGATTTATTGGGAGACATCACCTATTGTCTAAAATGCTTTATTTGACATAGCATTATCTTCGGAGCATGCCATAAAATGACATCATCAATGACATATGTTTAGGCATATGTTTGATTATTATCTCAAACCATTAAATTAGATCCTAGGGGTTTGACCAAGAGAGAAGATCCTTGACCAAAAACTACTCAAAGATACACATCATCACTACTTGATTTATAGATTCAAATCTTAGGAGGTGAAGTGAATAGATCAAAGGTAACTAGGACAATACATATTGATTACGTGCTCGAAAGATCTAATTTGTGAATAGAGGTTAAATATGTCAACATGAAAATTAATTTTACACATGCAAAAACAATTCAAAGAATTGCACAATAAATTTCTTAACTTCAACAACAATTATGTAATAGAGTCCAAGGAATTGACATATAGACAAACTAGAGAAAGTCATGTATCACATAATATTATAACATTAATTTTATGAACTAATATCCTAATCACCTTTCATTAATTTTAACACATATTTGTTCATCTATTTTAGTTACATTATTAGTCTCAAATCTTTATTTATGATTATAGATTAAGTAACTCATCCTAAGATATTTGTATGTGAAACATCTATTTTCCTTACATTTTTGGTGAACCTCTACTTAGATTCCCTAGAGATTGTCCCTTTACACCAAGGTTTCAAATTTAACATTCTTCATTATTAGTCTTTTAGTTAGGTTTGGGCATTTTTATTTATTATTTCTTTGACTCTCATCCACCCACCCTTTTTTGCTTCAACTTTCTTAGGTTTTTCTCTTTTAGGTTTGATATTAATTTTTTTATGTGATCATTTCTAATCTTCTTATTTATGTTAGAAATAAAATTTATCATGGTTTTATTAGTGTTTTGATGACGATTATTCTTCTTTTCCTCATGAAAATGATATAAGCAATGCTTATATTTCTATGTTGATTTCACATATGCTATTTTGTTCAAGAATGCTTGTTAGGTGTATGGTTTTCATGATGCATATATTCTTTAAGACCCTAACTAGGATAACTTCTTTAATGTTTGTACATGTGTGTGCTTTGTTATGTATTTTTAATTTACATGTACATATATTATTAGATATCTTATGATGTATGTGTAGCTTTATGTTGTATCATATTGTGATATGTTATTACATGTTTCTTCTTCCCTTTATCATTCATATGGCCTTCAAGAGTGATGTCCACTTGTGGTTTATGTATGTATCCCTCTATTGAACTCTACTGTGTGATGCTATTTATTTTCATGAGATCTTTAATTATAAGCCTATTAAAGATGTTCCTCCTTATATGGCTCCATGTTTTTCCCTTGTAGTATATGTTCTACATAATTCACCTTGACATATAGCCATCCTACATTTCATGTAATATCTATTTCTCATGGTTATCATTTATTATGGAAACCTATCAAAGGATGTCTAAAATATATATTTTTTAATCTAATCAGCTAGTTTTTTCTCATTCACCTTATTTGCTAAATGAAAGTGCATCATTTAGTGAGAGCTAAATTTAACGCTCACCAAATGTGAATGATGAATTTTGAGAATGTAGTTTGTTGAACTCTTTCTTTCTTTTTTCTTTTTTTTTTCTCTTCTCTGCCAGTGAAACTATATACATAAAATAACATTTAAGTATAAGTTGGCATTTACATATGGACATTTACTTTCTTACACTTTAAGTTATATTTCATGTATATAGTTTCAAGATGTTTGAAAGTGGTTTTGGATCACTTGGAGTTATAATGTAAATTCTAGTTTTTGGAAGATCTTATAAATTTTTAGACACTCAAATTTTAGTAATCAACATGTCAAATTTAAGTAATCAGGAGGTCAAATTTCAGTAATCAGAAAGTTATATCATCTCTCTCTATCTCACTAGTTTTTCATCTCTTATCTAAATGTCAACTTAAATTTCCATATGTAAATGTCAACTTAAATATCGATATGTAAATGTCAACTTATACTTAAATGTCTATTTCATGTATATAGTTTTCCTAGTAGAGAAATACAAAGACAAAGACAAAAACAAAAACAAAGAGTTCAATAAACTGTATTCTCAAAAGTCATCATTCACATTTGGCGCTTGCCAAATGATGCACTTTCATTTGGCGAGCACCAAATTTGGCACTTGCCAAATGAATTACATTGGGAAATACCAACCCAAAGGGTTGGATTTTGTCTTGGGCATCCAACCAAGGTTGGATGACCATTTCATGCCAAGGACGTGATTTTTTGAAAGGGTAACAAAATCTCACACATTTTTGGTTGTGCTCTCCATCAAGTTTGTACGTGTTTCAATGCAAATTTATAAAAATACCATGATGGCATTAGGCTCTCTCTTAGCTATCTAACCATATATATTTTTTTACATTTTTATTATGTTAAGGTTTTCATCTTTAACTTCTTTTGTTAGTGCCTCTTTTTTTTGTTAAAAACCAGCATGTGATAGTTTGGGTATAGATTTTTACTCATTCATCAAATTTTGAAACAAAATACATTTTTAGAAACTAGGCTCCATTCTACACATATTGAAAAAAAAGTTTTTATTTTCAAATATTTTTCAAAAAAATTAGGGGGGAGCACACTCAAATTTTTTATTTTCAGGATGTGTCCACTTCGAAAATTAGTAAAATATAATATATTCATTAAAAACTAGTCGAAGAATCCAGCATAAACTACATGATGTTAGCTAATTTCTCACAAAATCATTTTTTGAAATTCTAAAAAAAATTAACATTTTAGAGGGAGCACAACAAACGCTATGCTATTTTTTTTTATCAAAAAAAGACCACTTTGTATGCTCCCCCTTTTTCAAACCCTTTCATTATTTTCAAAAATTTAGTAGTTTAGAAAGAAGATTTGGAGCACTACAACTCTTGTTCTTGTTGCATCTTCAAATTTTGAGCGTAACTATCTTCATTTTCTCGTGAACATTAGATTGTTGATTTCAAATAAAAAGTGGCATCTTAAGAGCCATTTTTGTGTCACAACTTGGTGCACTTACCTTATTAAAGAATTTTATAATGTGGGATATGATTCACTTCAAGTTATAAGCTGCATTATTACATGTGATGTCTAGGAAATTAGTGTATAATGTTATTTGGGACATTTGGATGGATATATGCTATGAGTACAATACCCTCTCCTCTTCATCAATTTTTAAATTTTAATCATAGGAATATAAGATATGTGATACATCTAGATGATAATCCTTAACACTTTTTCTCTTTTGTTGAGAGAAAATATTTATGTTTCTCTTTGTAGGCTAATAACACAACAATCAACATTGAGTTGGACCTCTTCTTCACTTGCACCTCATATTGATCCTAATGATGATTGGTGCACATGTGTTTACATAACTTCTTAATTTAATGAATACAAAGTGAATGTTAAATATTTTATGGTTCCCCTTCATACATGGATCTTATATATTTGTACATAGTATGTTGGAAGTTTGAGGAGATTGCCATTGATATGGTTGTTGGCAACATGAGCATGACCATATACAGTTTTGTCATTGATGTCAACATTGTGGTTTGATGTCTAGATTGAGATACAATTGGTTGGAGAAGCATGAGTGAGTATGGAGATGGTAATCTAACATAGAGATGCAAATATTTTGCTCTGATGCATAGCAAATATGTTGTATATTTGACTAAGTCTAGAATATAATTTTCATTATATAGAGCATCAATTTTTCGGTCTGCATTGGTTCACCTCGAGGTATTCTTGTTTTCGGTTCTAAGGTAATTTTGGTACGTGTTTGAGGACCTTAATTCCAAATTTTCATGTATTTATGTCCTCTGGTGCAAAATTTATGGTTGACAGTATATCGGGTTTGCCAGTGACAGTGTTGCCCATGTAGAGTACCTATTTTGGAATGATCTGCATTCCTCTACAGAATAATATTTTGCTATGTGGATCTATGGGAGTTTTTACAGGTGTCAGTAGAATTTATGATCCAAGTGGTGTGTGTTTTGGAGGTACGCATGTCAGTTTGTGGATAATTAGTTGGTGTATTTTTGGTGTTGTCTTACCAGTGGTGTCGACCTAATATGTTTGGGGTCATGCATAGTTAAAGGAAGCATTGATCAGTTATATGGGAGATATTATAGGTCCATTCCAACCTATTTGATGTGTTACAAGTTTTGAATCAAGGCATGAAGTGTGTATATTTGATCTCAATTGTTGCATAGACGGTTGTCATTGCACCAAAAGATCGACATATTAATGCTTGATACAACCACCAGAGTTAACGAATCCATGGGAGGTGGTTAAGCCATGTCATAAACTAGAGCATTGTATTTCACATCACAAGGAGATCAAGGGTGCACACCTTGCAACAATCCACCCTAATGTAAGCGAGGGGTTCAAACTCATGACCCAAGCTTTGATACCAATTGTTGCATAGATAGTTTTTTATTGCACCAAAAGATTGACCTATTAATTCCCAATATAACCACCAAAGTTAATGAATCCACAAGAGGAAGTTAAGACATGTCAAAAACTCGAGCATTTCACTACACAACACAAGAAGACCAAGGGCGCACACCTTGCAACAGACTATCCTCATTATTACATGATGACTCAGAGAGATATGTTACCTAAAAATGCATGTGCTTATAATGATGATTCTAATATTGGT
Organism: Sequoiadendron giganteum; assembly: GCA_007115665.2. NCBI lineage: Eukaryota > Viridiplantae > Streptophyta > Pinopsida > Cupressales > Cupressaceae > Sequoiadendron > Sequoiadendron giganteum. Next base: position 358,678,133 of record CM021103.1, read on the forward strand.
CTCAAGATGATGCTTTTGCATTGTGTCTTACACTATTGCAACATAGATATGGTAAATGTTTTGAGTTTTTTCTCAATTATGGTTATAAAGGAATTTTTTTGGCTAACCTACACTTGGTGTTTTAGAACCTCTAGAGCCAAAAGAATGGTGCAACAAAATAGGCATGGGATACAATCGTAATATGAATAAGGATGATAATGGAAAACATAAATTAAATTTTCAACCAAATTGTACTACAATTAATGAGAGAGCTTAACAACTGGTATATCATGATTTTGAATAATATTTCTTCACTTAATTTGCCTCCTTTAATCTAATTTTCTAGTGATGAATTGCTTGCTAAATATTTGGGTGTTTATGAGGTTTTTCTTGATTCTCATTATGATAGGGGTGTTGTGAAAAGGTTTTCATTGATGTCAAACTAATGTTAGCAGGTCATTGATGTCAGTGGTTATCAAAGGGTGTCAAGGCTATCAGATGTGAAGTTTGTCAAAGATGAAGAAGATTGTAGGAGTACTAGTATTGGGAACATTCTGAAGGTTTCAGTAGTGTGTAGTTTGATGGTGTGTAGGTTTTCTAATCTATCATATCCTGTATTGTGTTTGTCATGGCATGACTACCCTCAGATAGTTCATGTATTCATTATACCATGTCGGGTCTGCAATCAGAAGTGTGTGTGGTGGTCTAGGAGGATATCCCTTTGGAAGAGAGATTAATTACTATGGACCTAAAATTTCTTTCACAAAAGTGTTGTAGCTTTGTAGTTTGGAAGGAAAGTATTCCTATACTAGCTCTATTAGTTTCCCGAGTTTTTGGTGGTGTGGCTTTGTGTGCGAGGAGTTTGAAGTATCAGAAGCTTCATCAAGCTATTCCAATTTTGAGGCATGTGCGGTAACAGATACAAGTGTGCATAATTCAATTCAAACATGTGGAGTGAGGATAAAACCTATTTTAGGTTCCCTTTGTGGCACAAGGCTTCAATGTTGTTGGTAGCAAGATTGGACTTTTGTACTACAATTTTCATGTAATTTGAATATAGGTATATCCTATGTTGTCTAGGTTGGTATGGATCCCTGATTGACATAGTAGAGTGTTAATGTAGTGTCATGTATATATTTAAAATATTTAGATGCATTGTATGAATGATTGGAGTGACTATGTAAAGTGATGTATCTTGAAGAAACAAAGTGCAATCAATGTAATTAATGATTACAGTGAAAGTACAAGGAGTGGAATGTGCAGTTGTGTCATAGCATGAAGAAAAGAGAGTGTGCTAGTATTAGAGTGTTTGATGGTGTCATATCTCAAATCCACCATTATTTTTGTTTTGGTAGGATTGGTGTTCTACTTGTTGTATTGCTCTGGTAGGGATTGGTGTCTCATGTAGGTTGGTGCATACTGAATATTTTGGGGATTGGTGTCTTCAGTAGGTTGGTGCCTACTTCATATTCTAAAATTTCCTTATCATATTTCTACTTGTGAGAGCTTCTCATTATGGTTTTTCCCACTCAAGTTTCCACATAAAAATATTGTGTTAAATGTGTTATCTTGTGTTGTGTTTTAATTTCTTTACTTACTAGCTTGTATGGTTTAGTACCATTCATGTTGAAAATCTATAAATAAATTGTGAAGGTTTCCAAAATTGTTGTAATTGTTTGGATCTATTGATTCACCCCCCTCTCAGTAGATTGTATGCCCTTCAATTGGTATCAGAGCTAAGTTCCTTTGGAAAATTTTAACAACTTCGGGTAGATCTGGGATGGCACAAGATAATTCTTCTAGAAACAAAGTACTAATTTTTGTTGGACCCAATTTTACTTTTTATAAAAATTAGGATGGAGTCATATTTGATGGATTTAGGTATGAACTTATGGAATTTAGTTGTAGAGGGGTATGAAATCCCTGAAAAGCCATCCTAGGGATCAAATTGGAAAGAGGGCTTATGAAATCAATTCTAAGGCTATATATGCTCTTTTATGTGGTTTGAATAACACCAAGCTTTCAAAGGTGATAGATTGCATAACTACAAATGAAATATGGGAAAGGTTGGAAACTATCTATGAAGGTAATGATAAAGTCAAAGAAGCAAAGTTGTAGACTTATAGAGCTCAATTTTAAGGTCTAAGGATGAAAGAATATGAGAATGTTTCTACATTCATGCTTCGAGTTGATGAAATTGTAAATCATATTCGAGGTCTTGGTGAAACTTTGGAGGAAAGAGACTATAAAGAAGGTACTGAGATCCTTACCTAGAAGGTGCTATTGAAGAAGCTAAAGATGTGAATACTTCAAAGTTGATTGAGTTACATGGAACATTAACTGCATTTGAGATGAGATTTGAAAGTGAGGAGATACTTGAAAAGAAGCTACTTTTAGAGTATCTCTGAAGCAGGTTGGTCAAGATTCTAATTGTGGATTAGATCTAAAAAGAAGCAAATTCTGTTAGAAATCTACAAAGAGGTTCTGGTAAGTACAAAGGTAAATTACCTTTCAAATGTTTCAATTGTGGAGATGTTGGTCATTTTATGGCTAAGTGTCCTCATAAGAATACAAAATTTTGATCAAAAGAATGGAAAAAAGTATTTTTAGAGAAGATTCAAAGGAGAAAGAAAGCATATGAGTTTTTATACTAATGAAGAAGAAGAAGAATATTCTATAGAAGAAGATGAAGATGCATCTGGTGATGAAAATGAAAAAGTTGTATTCATGGCTTTTGAAACTGCTAATGGTGATGCTGAAATGAGTTCTGGAGAAAAAAGTGAAGGAGAAGAATATCTTATGGAGAGTTTTTTATGGGATGGAAAAGAAATCAAGAGGCTGAATATTAGAATTGTAGAAGAATTAAGATCCAAAGAGAAAGTAGAAAAATATCTGAAGTTTGTGGAAAATATGATTGTTGATATGAAGATCTAGGTTGAAGAAGCAAAAAGAGTTGAATAAATTTTGATAGAGAAGTTATCTACAAGAGACAAAGATTGTGAAAAGCTAGAGGTAGAGATTGTTGTAACCAGAAAAGAGCTTGAGAAAGCAAATCAACAATTGTAGTTGAAGTTCAATAAAAGTATTGAAGTTCCCTAGATCAGACATTGGAAGGTCAAAAAGTTTTGCATGTAACAACCATACTCAATTTTGATGATCAGAAGAAAAATGTGATTGAATAGTTAGAGAAGAGTATTAAGGAAAGTCCAGAGGTGATAGGTTTCAAAAGTTAAAAATTAGAGAAGATATCGACAAGTAATGGAAGCATGAATCAAAGTGATAGATTTTTTCAAGTGCAGAACAAAAGGAGGAGATTCAGAGGACAAGGATACGATACCAGGTCAAGTTTTTCCTTTTTTGGTTATTGTTTCAGTTGTAATGATTATGGTCATAAGGTTGTGGATTGTAGAAGAGTTATGGTAAGAAGAAATAATTTTGTTAGTAATAATGCATTTGGATATCTATTCAATTTCAATTTTATTTGTTTCAAGTGCAAAAAATTTGGACATATTGCAAGGAACTGCAGAAGAAATTTTGTGACTTCCCCATTACCGAAGAAAGGAAAGAATGATGTTCTAGAGAAGTTCTAGAAGAAGGTTCCTAAAGAGAAGAATTATGAGAAGTCTTTGATTGCAAAAATAGCATTACATGCTTAGAAGGAGAGAAAGAACCTATGGATTATTGACAACGGTTGCTCTAGTCATATGACTAGAGATAAAAGTAAATTCATGAATTTCAAAGAATTTGAAGGTGGTTCAGTCACCCTTGGAAACAATTCTATGGCTAAAATATCTAGTAAGGGTACACTAAGTCTTGATGGTGGTAAGACAAAGACAGATGATGTTTTGTATGTGGAAGGATTAAAACATAATTTATTGAGTGTCAATCAAATGTGTGATAGAGGATATCAGTTATCCTTTAGTTCTGATGGTTGTGAAATCAAAAAATCTAGTACTGATGAGTTGATTGGGGAAGGAAGCAGGTTCAAACCCCTCCCTAATCTACAAAAAGAGTATGAGAGATTGTATTATTAGCTTGAAAATTTGATCTTGGAGTTATTTGAATAATGTTTATGATGTACATTATTTTTGAGCTACTTGTATATGTGTGATTAGCTTCATGGACTATTGTATTCTTATCATGCATAGGTGTTGTTTTTTGACCCTTTATATATATTGTGTGCATATAATTATATCATCTTCATTTTTTAGTGGTAGATGTGTACTTGTGAGACTTTCATATTATTATAATTTTATTTAGATGCATTCATTATTGTAATTCTACTTGAGTGGGAGTTATATATATATTTTGAATCTTATTGGATATCACTTGCATGCCTTGCACACTATTGCAATATTGTATCATGAAAGTTAATGAAAGTTTATACTGTGCCATGTTGATACCATTGGCATGTTTATTTTGGTTAATGCATAAGAAATTTTGAGGTTACATTTTTAAGGTTGTTACATGTTACATCTTTAAATTTTAACAACTTTAAGAATAATTTAGTAGATAAAAGGGGATTTCAAAATCAATAAAAATAAGTAAAATAAACCATCTTCTTATTTTTACTATGGTTATTTTGGAATAAATTTTTTTTTGTGGATAGAACATGAGAATGGTGAGCTTCCTCAACTCTTAACTTTTCCTAATAACCATTTGGAGTATGAGCCTAAGTATCTCACACTCATCATTTCTAAGTTTAAAGATAAAACTACAATGTTTAGGACTACAAAATTGAAGTTATTGTTATGAGACAACATGATCAAAATAATAATGAGATATTTCCTATTCATACCCTTGAAGGCCATGATTATGCTAATTAGGTAGACTAGGAAAATTTAGTTTTTTTATTTTGTCTTATTTTGTTTCATTTTGCATGTGCGTTGGATTCTTGTTAGCTTTCTATTTTGGTTTCCTTTGAAGCCTTTGGTCTATTGTGGATATTTGAGTTTGATTCCACCTCACCTTTATCAATTATTTGGTAAGGTGTGATCTATATTGATGGGAAAAATTCATGTGTGAATTGTGGAATGGTTGAATACATTTCCTAGCTTTCTACAAACATTTTATTCATACTACATTCCTAATAATTCAATTTCTAGGGTGAAGGTTTGGTGCAGTCACGATAGGAGGGTCCTCAAAGAGAACAATCTGGACCATGCAACAAGAGTCACACAACATAAGCAACACAAAATATGGAGGAAAATGAAGAAACAAACATCCTTATTATCAGAAATTTTGATTACAATCGGCTGACAACATCTGGGCTTATAGATTTAGCTCATAGGCCTGATATGACATACATGCTCCTTAATGCGAGTGAAAATCTTACAGATCGAATTCTATACTCTTCTTAATCTACTTGATCTTGATCTTGATTGATTTCTATCCTAATGATCTATTACAATATTTATATCATATCCAGAGATCTAGAAACATCTGCGTCAACCAAAGATCATTACAATCTTCGATGAAGGAAACACGTGTGCATGAACAGGTCGGCTTCAAATTTGAATGTCTCCACAGAAGGTGCATATGATGAAGTGTGGACCTAAAATTAAGGTCAGGGACACTCCATGGAACAATTTGAAATATCTCGCAAGGATCTGCAAGCTACGGGAAAGATCCATGAGCGATCAAACTAGCCATTAGGTTTGAAATTATTCTAGGGCCAATTCCAAAAACTATCACTTACTCCGAAAGCGATAACTTGCCGAAAAAAGATCCAATCGAGCTGAAAAACTTGGAATAAGGAAAATGAACATATCCATGATGAAAATATAGGTCTATAGGGTCTGGTGATCAAACATGATGAAATACCGAATCTGCCAACTTGAACTAAACAAGAACAAAACTGAATGAAAATAATTTTGGCTGATGCAAGATTGCCAAGAACCAAGGATGCTCTTGCATCAAGGTTTCATAAATAGTTTTTTTGGATGTATAGAGATCCATTCATGCTTTAGAAGGTATAGGTGATTCCAAGATGTATTTTCCATGATTTTCTAATGTGGATCTAGGTAGTGAATTAAGATTTTAACTCATTTTCACATTTTATAGTTTCATTGATTTTGATGAGTAATATAATACAATTTTAGTAAGAGTCTTAATGCAACCAGTTTTAAATGATCCCTAGTCATACTAATATCTCATGTGTCAATGAAGCAAGCTCTAGTTAGTGGATTTTCATCAGTGAATATTTCAAAATCATTTGAACACATCTCTAATCTAACCAAAATATCCTTTAAACGATGTCTCAAATCTTATGATTTTGAAACATAATAATCATGCCATTAGATCTTTAGATTTTAAATATTTCCTTTTGGGTCATTAAAATTTCTAGGTTTGGACTTAGAATGCTAATATTACAAACTAACTCAATCTCATTCTTCAAAGTGCACATGTTAGTGAGAGATTGACCCTAAGGGAATTGATGATTGAAAATCACTTTGAAAGATCAAAGGTCAAATAATTACTTGATAAATCAAGGTTCTATAATTGTTTCATCCATAGTATGAATAAGATTTCATGAAAGATTCCTCAAAATGACAAGACACAAGAATTTGACTTCAATTCTAAAGCAAATTTTGGATAAATTTTTGTCCCACAAAGGGTTCATGAAAATAGGGAAAATTATTTATGAATGAGATTGAAGTTTCGTTTCTTGAGAAAAATTTCAAATTTTACACAATCATAATAATTTGATTCTTAATGTGTTATATAAACCTTGAACCATCACCTATAATTTAGAATCTTCTAATCAATTGCCTATAATTGTTAAAACACTTTAAGACCTTAAATTTAAATTGTTGTTCTTCAATCACTATGATTTTTATTTGTTGGAACATTTAAAGGAACATCTCTTTAGACTTACAATATATTAAGAATAAAGGATGTCATAACATATCCTAGGGTCATAGAAAAAACTTAGAGAAGTGATTAGCATCACCAATCTATATTAAGATTTCTTATGATATGTTTTTGATTAGGGGTAAAATATGGGTTTTGATGGGGTCTGAAACCCAGTACAAAGGAAAGCAAGTTGCAAATAAGATAAGCCATAAACCAACAACAACTCCACAACAACCTCTAAAATATTAACATGACTACACGATGTAACTTTAAAAAAAACAAGGGCCTGAAACCCTTAAACAACTAAGTTTTAATCGGGACTAGAAACCCTTAACCACCTGAAACAATCAAGCAACAAAGCAACAACCAACCATCTACTCAGTATCAACAATACTGAGCCCAACAAAAGAATAGGTAATTTAATGGTAAAGAACACCATTAAACCCAAACCCATAATCAAAAACACTAGCAAACGAAAGGAGAAACACCCCTTGAAACTCCCAAATGCTCCATAGACCAACTCCAAATCCACCTCAAGAGGAAAGAGCTCCCATCTATAGGAGAGGATGTTGTGAAAACCCAAAAAACCAAAAGCGCACCTCTCCAACAACCTCGGGCTCTACCTCGATAGGAGAAATTTCCACCTCAATAGGAACACCACCAGAGAAAACTAGAAAAGAGGACTTCCAACCACTTCCACCACACCCACCTCCAACTCAATAGGAAATGACTCCTAACCATCAAGAGTTGTCTTCGCCTTAAAAGAAGACACCATGCAAAGGAAATGGAAGAAAGCCAAAGCTCCAAAAGACTGGGGAGACACACCATCCTTTGGTTGAGCAAGTAGGAGCTCCAAGACAGAAACTACAACCAAACTAGCACGAACACTAGGGGAGCAAGAGAGACAACTTCAACAACCAAGTTTCTTCCCAAAGAAACATCATGGAAGGCAATCCACCATTCCAACAAAGTCTCAAAAGTAGATAATCCATTCAACATGACCCTCTCGAGACAAACCAAGACCTCCTCAAACGACCAAGGAAACTGTTGGGAATAAAAATTGGAAGAAAAAGGCAGTCCAATCCACCATTTCAAAACACCACCCAACTTCCAAGTCAGACCAAAAAATAGAGACTCCACCAAGAGAGAACCCAAAGCCAAGAACAAACGATAACCCCCTTTGAAAATGATAGCCAAGTCAACCACAAAGGGTACCCAAAAGCTTTGAAAGAGAGCCCAAGAAGAAACAGAGAAACACAAGAAGCCAATGAAACCCAACTTCCAGTAGGCACCACCGAACCTTCATCTTTAGAAATGATTTCCTCAGTAGTAGAGAAGCCCCACAATGGGTACCAAAGCTCTAAAAGAGAGCCCAAGAAACAAAAATAGACTCCAAGAGCCTTGCAGCACAAGCATGTGCCACACCTCCAAAAACCAAGGCTTATCCAGAACAAGTAGAGAAGCCAATCAAACCCTACTTTCAGTAGGCACCATCGAAATAGAGCCAGCAAACCAGAGGCAAGAAACCCCAAAGCTCCTAGGCAAGCACCATGCTTCACGAATCCAATCCTTAGCCAACACATGAGGAGCCAAACCAAAAGCCAAGGGAGATGGGAGCACCAGACCCCAACACGCTCCAAACACATGCTTCTTCCCTCCCACACCCAACACGTCTCTACGGTTAGTCAAACCAAGAATCTCATAGAATAGAAAGGGCAGAAGATCCACCCCTCCCCAACATAGCACCAAATAGCACCTCAAATATAGCTCCAGCAGAGAACTCTGGCCAACACAGGACAAAGCAAGGGAGATCCCAACATAAAATAAGAAAAGCCTCAAGAGCATGACCGACCAAGGCTAGAAAACCAGCCACCACAAGAAGAAGAGGCCAAAGGACCTCAAGAAGGAAGGATGTTGCATCATCATCTTCATCAGAGCTCCCATCGCCCTCTCCGTCTGCAGATTTCAAACACTTAGAGATGCGCCTCTTCCCACCTACGCCCTTCCGCTTCACCATCTCTTAGAGCTACTTGTTATTGCATTATGATGGAGTGAATCCTTGTTAATATGCATGTGTGTTTAGATTATTTCTTATGATATGTTGATGCAATGTCATGTAATGATTTCTAGAAAATAAATGATATTATATAAATTTATGTGACACACAATAACCAAAGATAAACTATTCCTTGCTACTAAGATTAATCCGTATAAATAACTCTTAATATTATTATGACCTATATTCAACTACTTACAATTAAACATTTTGAACATTATTTAATGATCACATAATATAATAGTATACAAGACCTTTGCTATCTTCAACATGAATAGCCCACCCTCAGAAATATTTTGGATTGTAGAATTTAAAATGTGTGCATATGCATTTAAATTGTGATGAAAGTTTGAATATTGAAATTTTAATTCTAAGTTTTGTTTTACTCTTTGCAGGCAATCGAATGGCCGCAACAAGATATAATGTTTGTTCGGTGTTCCAAACATTTGGACAAAGCAGAAATTTTAAAAGATGAAAATGAAGGCCTAAAGTATGGCGGCATCTTTTTTTTTTCGCTTTGGAGAAGGTAAATTTCAACGATCTGATATTTACAAACTCGTAGGTTTTTGTGGAAGACATGTTCATAGTTGACATAAAAGATTCGTTGATGTTATACACAGTGTTTTGCGGTACTCAAGAAAGTTATTGGAAGATTATAGATAAGTGAAGCATTGTTTTCTTTCATGAGAGTGAGAGTTTTACAAAGTAGTAGATGATGAGTAAAGATGTACAAATTCCAGTCCTACTATCCATACAAGCATAGCACTACTATTGAGATTGCACATCAGTCATTCTTTTGTGAGGCAACTTCCAATGTCAAGATAGTGAAAAAATGTGGGAAAATATAAGCTGCCAACAAGGTGTTTGAGAAGATTGCATTTCTATGTCAAGATAGTGACATCAAAGGTTGTTGGTTGATTGGTAACGGGAAACTTGCCATTCATTTAAAAATAGTTTAAAAGAGTGAACTTGTTTTAGAATTCTGTAAGTTGGTAAGATCCATGTACACATAAATTGTAAAGTAAGGAGAATTATATATTTCATAATTTATGTTGTTTTTAGATTTTATCCTTGGTTCTATTTAGGTGTCTTTAGACATTATTAATGGTGTCTTATAGAATTTTAAAGAATTCACATAGGAATTCATCATAGTTTAGATCTTTATCGTTGGACATGTTCAAAATTTCTTTATAGAGATCATGGAGAGATAGTAGCTAATCATAAATCATTCATTAAAAAGCAAAAAGATGAAATTCTACCACATTAATGCACTACGTAAGGGCATGTTCCTACTCTAAGAAAGACTTGTGAACTTGCAATAGAAAAAATGCATGAATAAGATAAGGAAAAATAAATAAAACATATTATCTTTGCATATGGCTTTGGTATTCTAGTAAGAGTGATTATCTTGCAAAGATTTCAAAACTATCTAGAAACCTTGTCATCAATCTCTCATGCCAATAAACTCTAGTTTCAATTTAGGTCCCTTTGGAAGAATATGCATCAATTAGCTACCATTTTTGGTACAATATAGAAATTTAAACTATATAAACTAAGAGAATGGATAAGCCTCCAAGTGCATGATGACTCGAATGAACTCAAGGATCATGGAAACATATGACCTACAATGGATTTGAGTAAGTTGACAAGCATACAGACACAAAATCCATGATATATTTTTGAGCATTGGTTAAGAAAGGATTGTTTTTAATCAAATTTATCCATTTTTCAAATGATGTATGGAAGGTTTAGATTCATTAACCCTTTTCTCCCATTTATTTAAAATGTTTTTATATCAATGCTAGATTAATTTAGTTTTAGGATTTAATGTTAAACTTCTATTCATCTAATGCAAAAAATTGTAACGACTCTTTGACTTCTTAATAATAAAAATCATGCTTTCAGATGCATAAAAAATTCCTCTAATTCACACAAATGACTCTTCAAATTCCATGAGAACAAGTTTTAATTTTTTTTAAATTTCATTGTTTTAGGGTTTTAAATCATTTTCATTCAAAATTATTGTTTCAAACCAACTATGGGAAGTCTATTAGAGGATTTTTATTGGTTGATAATGATAATCTATACTAAGTGAACCTCTTTTTCAGACAAATGACTCAAGTGACATTCCTATTTAGACCCTTGAATGGACTAGTAAAAGTGTTCTTCAACTAGGAAATTTGGGTAAATGACATGAATATAATCAATGAAGACTCTTGAGGCTATCCATCTTCCAAGTAGGGGACCTTTGCCATTCCAACCTATTTTTATGTCAATACCTACATCAATAGAGAGTTATAAGTCAAAGGATAGTCTAAAATCCCTATTAAGAATATAGTTAAATTTTGGAACTATGGGAAATGAAGCTAAGTAAAGAAGGAATATATAAACAAGAATTACTCTTCTAAACATATCTCTAATGATATATCCTTAGATGATGAAAATTTTGTCTTTTTTTATTGTTGCTAACTTTGATAGTAGTGACTTAGCTGATTGATTCAAGTGCCTCATATAACATGACTATTCATCAGGAGTGGTTTTATTCATACAAATAATATGATGGTACTAATGTGTTCATTTGAAATTATATTAGTTTGTACTAGATTATTTACAAAAAGAAGGTAAAACTTATGTTCAATTATGAGAGGGTAAAATCTCTCATAGATGTATTAGACATTCTAGGATAAGCATATTGAAATAGTTTTTATAGAATGCATTATCAAAAGAATTATTTTTTTGGAGAAAAAGATCCAACATAATTTGGTTTAGATCAAGTTCACCAAAATGTAAAGGAGGGGATTCACTACTCCCGAGCCTTTAGGATAAACAAGAGTCTACAGGGAGTGAATAACCCTCGATTACCTCAAAGTACAAGCTCAAGTGACAAAGTATGAAACAAAAAAGATTGTAATAACTTGATTAAATGAAATACTATGGTAGAAGGATAAGACTGTAAATTAATAGAATCTGATAAAGAATTATGAAATACTAATTATAGACAAAGGAATCCTAAGACTTACATATTCTACCCCTAGAAGGATAGATTCACATCCAATGGATGAAAATGCACCATGGGGACATCTGTGCCCCATGTTGCCGTCCCTATTAGATCAAGAGGTAAAAGCTTAAATCTATAAATACGTAGTTCTTTGAATTTGAAAACCTGCACACAAAAAGGATGAGGAAAAATGTTGGGGTTGTTTCAAGGCTTGCCTCAATCAAACCCCCATTTTGGTGTTTTCACCTCCACAGATAGCTAGATAGATAGAAATAGACAAGATGTAAAATGTATTAGAAAAGAAGTGTGATAGAAACAAACCCCAATGTGTAGGAGAGCCCCTATCATGAATAAAATAGATGAGACAAGTAGATATTTAAAAATAGATGAGACAAAGCAAACAAGAGAGCATCACCAAAATTTTGTGGCTCCCTCTTGGTTTGATAGACAGGACGCGCTTGATTGTAAGAGAGCCTTGGCTATTTATGAGATGATAATCCAACAAAGCTTCATTACAGAGAGAAAGAGAGAAAAGATGTATAAGAGAAGAGAGCAAGAGAGAAAGATCGAGTGAGAGAAAGTGAGAATGAGAGAAAAGAGGAGTTTTGTGAGGCTACATGGATAGGAAGATCCATTAAACTCATGATTCTATCATAATGATGCATGTCATAGGCAAAGGACACGAGATTCACTCATTTAAAACTTGAAAATTTTGGGGATGCGAGCGTGTCGCATGGATGACTACACATTATGCAAACATCCTACTCAAAACTTTACAATAAATAAGGTGTCAGATTGCTAACACTTCATCATTGTCCCTTATGGATTGGAATCTTGAAATATTGAGATTCCAACTCATAAGATTTTTTCATTAATTCGACAAGATAAATGTGCAAGTGTGAAATTGCCACGAGGTACAATTTTACGACACTACAAGATTAATTAGGTTAAAATATCATTTGTTCTTTAGCTTTTTATATATTTTATTTCTTGTGCATCATCTAATTTTGAATTATATCTATGTTGGTACTTGGGGCATGTTTTGACAACCAACATAATGGTCTTCCATATCATGGTGTTATATATCAAATGCCTTCTTATGACTTATTTTTTCTTTAGGTTAGTCATTTACATATTTGGCACATTGTCACCTTGGTCTTCATATATTGGTGCATAATGTCAGATGGTATATCAAAAATAAGGTTACTTGCATTATTTTACATAACATTCTCCCCTTTATATTTTTGAGAGCCTACTTAGGTTCCTCTAGATCTCACATAGTCTCTTGATGGGGCATCATCTACTTGCATTGTTTTACATAACATTCTACCCTTGTATTTTTGAGAGACTACTCAAGTTCCTTTAGATCTCACATAGTCTCTTCACGGGACATCATCATATTCTTCTTTTTTGTAAGTCCCATCCCCCTTTTCCATCTCATCCCACATCTATATTTTTATTCTTCTTCAAAACAACATTTTTTCTTCTAATCACAATACCATATCAAAGAGGGGGAAATATAGACACCTAAAAATCACTCAGGTCTCGATTATTACCTAATATTATGATTTCATCATTAATGTCCTCATCCTATCTTATATCCCAATTCTTCCTAATTTTTCCTAAGTCCTAATCCATTTTCCCTAGGTCCTAAACCACTTTCCTACATCCTATTTCTTATTTCATGTCCTCTTCCATATAAATTTAATTATAAATAAAATAAAAATCCTTTTTACCCTCCACTCATCTCATAACCAACTTCTAACTATCTCCCAACAATTAATTTTAAATTTAATAATCTCCATTATTCACTACCATCCATCTTTCAACTACCCAACCAACTTGATCTAAGCCATCCACCTTTCTACCATTGATCATCCTTTTTACCAGCCTATAAATCAACCATCCATGAACCATTACATTGTTATGTTGTCAATGCAAGCACTATATTCCTACCATTTTGAGAAAATCTACCTTCATGGTGCAATATGAATTAAAATTTTGTAAACTCATTTTGATTTATTCATTTTTGTTTTAGTTTCTCACTCTAACTGAGGTCACATTTGATATAGATTAGGGTTTTAATATTGCATTTAAAATCTTCATTTTGATCTATATTTTATGTATATAACAACAAATCTAAGAGTAAAAAAACAAAAGACATGCAAGAGGATTGTCCCTCCTACAAGAACTAATTGAGTTAGATAAATCTCATCTCAAAAAAATTTGTGACTATGCTCAATGGGAGCTAACTTGATTTGAGCCAATGACACACTTGGATATAAAATAACACCTCTTTAGAGGTTTTTTAGGCTTGCAACATCCACACATCCCAACTCTAACTCCATGCCTCAACATAGCTATATACAACCAAGAGCTCTCAATCAACCATTAGGTTTATCTGCAATATGGAAGGTGGACATCATCCTCCTCCCATGCCTCACACTAAATCCATGGTCTCTAGTGAAACTCATCTATGCCATCAATAATGTGTCACTAGTAGTCTAGGTCTCCTAGTCGATGCTAGGTAAAAATATGCCATATCTATATACAAAAGGCTCACCCACTACTTAGACGACCCCCCCCCCCCCCAATAGGTCAAGTAATTGCAATATACTTCCATGCCTAGATATGGAGAAAGGTCACACTAGATGACAAAGTAGTGGTTGAATGATATACCACCTGGTGCATATCATGGTACATATGTGCCAAGATGCATGGCCCCATGCATAAACCCTACCATCCTCCATCAATCTCTTGAGAACTTGACCCCATCCAATTGATAATCCCCAAGAACACCGATCGGGCATGATCTTCTCACAAATAAGACCAACCACCACAATGATAATATCATCAATGATGCCAATGTACTATCTCAAGTCGATCTAATCATCGTCAATCTCAAGATCATCATCCATGAAGAATCTCTCAAATTCCTCAACACTAGAGTTTGGATCGAATAAAACCTAAGCTCCATGGATCAGAACTCCCAGGATGCATCACACATCCTCCAAGATAATGATCACCTCGCTTGTGGGGAATCTCAATAAAGATGTCTTCCATTGCCATATCTATATTATAGTAGTCATGAATGCACAATGTACCCTGATCTCAAACATGTATGTTATATAATACAAACCAATCACACTAAGGAAATTGACATCTACTTTACTCAAATGAGCCATCATGTTCAACACACTAGGTCATCACTCTCGTGCCAAGATAGGATCAAGAATCATCTGCAAGCATAGTACCAACAACATCAATTTTCTAAAAAAATGAAAAAAACCTAAGTCTACAAATCCCTAAATCACAAGAAAGATTTTTTTGTAAAAGCATCACTTTATCACAATCATAATCGAGTATTTTTCAAAAGTATCACATTACCAATATCAAAAGCAATTTAATTCTCAATAGTGTCACTTTGCACTAGTCAAAAGAAAACCAAAAACATAAATTGAATTGACTATACAGAAGTGTCATGCTAAAATCATTAGCATTGTGCTAGTGTTCATGAGCATCACATAGAATTTCAAAAGTGTTGAATCTAATTCAATGTGTTTGATGACCTACCTTTAGCTAGCATTTAATATACCTAAAACTATGTGCAAAAGTACAAAGGCTAGATGCATATTAGGGGTTTGCTTCGATGGGTTGTTGGAACTTTTAGACTTCATATACATGATGTGGGGTATGTGGAATGTGAGCCATTGTGACAAGATGTATGAGAAGAAAAATATCTCCGAGCTTTAAAAATTTCTAAATCTTAAGGTGCAAATAAATTAAAAATGATCCCAAATCATATATATGGTTTCCAAAACCCTAGTTTTCACCCCTCCCACCCCCTTCATCCTATTTTTCACCTTTCTCAATCCTCATGATTAGTTTCTTGCCTCCTAGGATTTGATTTTTCTTCCTCTTCTTCAGTAAACCTATCCCATCATCTTGTCGCAAGCCCAACCCAAAAATTATTTTTTTGGTCAACCTCTCAAGAGTGTAGCGTACCATTCTCCTATCATTCCTTCATCCACTAGGGCATAGTGGGGCATCATAAAATTTTCAATTTTTATTCAATCAGTATCATGTCTTTGAAACAACATAATAGGTACATTGTCTCAAAGAGGGACAAAATGTAGACACCTAATAATTTTTTGAATGCATCACACATTCATAATTTTCTATTTTACATAATTTTCCTCATTATCTCCTAATTCATCAATTTTAATTAAATAATTTCTAATTATTTGATTAAATTCATTACTTTCCTCTATTAATTGAATAATAATTAATATTATTTGATTAATTAATCAAATTTGACTATTTTCTTCTAGTTAACGTTAATTAAATAATTTTAAATTACTTAATTCAAGTTTTCCCTCTCATACACATTAATTAAATAATAAATTAATTATTTAATTAAATCCCAATTTCCTCTCACCTCATGATTAAAAAAATTCTTAATTATTTAATTAACTAATTTCCTTCTAACTTACACATGAAATATTCCATTTTCAAAAAGAAAATATTCAAAATATATTCCCTCCAAAATATCCTAAACTAATTTCCTTGAAATAAGGAGATATTTTCAATTAACTGAAGCTCTCATTCATTTTCATCCATTGATCTCTTGATCTAATCTCATCTATTGATCTTTATCTTCCAATCTCCACTATTGATTGAATCTCCTATAAATTTATAAAACAATCCATCCTCTTCATAAAAATCATTCACAATTCTAATAAGAAATTGATAATATTTTGAGAGCATTTCTTCATCATGTTTTGAGCATTTGAGTAGCATTTATGAATTAAGAGTATCATCAACCAAACTTTTGCAACATGGGTTATGTACAATGGAGCGATTCGCATATCAGATTGGCATACTTCCAAACAATGGAGTACTAGGTTTGCATGTTATTTGAATAATTTGATCTTAATTTTGATTTATATTATTCATTGATTCATGGCATTCAACTTCATTGGTTAATGAATTTAATTGATCTAAATCCTTTGTGGTTTCTTGATGTTTTCCAATCCTAATTATTTTAATTGTATCCCTAATCATTTCCCATTACTTTTGTTCAACAAATAGTATGGGTTGTTATAATATAAATAGAATATTGAATGCATTAAGAAATAAGATCTTGAGATTCATGTTATTGAATTATGAGGAATTCTCAATAATGAGATTTTAAGATCTAAAAAAACTCTTTGGATATTCTTTGGGGATATGAGTAATCAACTCCTTAGTGTCTAAAGCTAATAAAATATTATGTATTTCTTGATGTTTGAGATTGCGTGTTAGTTGGCTTAGATAAATTTTTATCCATGGGTGGGCTTAGTTCATGAAAACTATTTCATATAAATCATCATTCCATGAGGCATTGTTCTACAAACTGGTGTTACTGCTCATTATAAATCTTAGACTTTACTCTCCTTATACAGAAGGAACTATGCTTTAAGGATTATTTTTTCAAACATTATTATACTAAAAGTTATCTTTATTATAAAGGAAGAATATTAAATAGGTTGTGTAAATTTTGTATTATAGGATTTACTAACATGCAATTGGTTTTTCTATGAGGTTGAATCAAATATATTATTAAGAAAGATAACCTTTGATTAAAAACTTAATTTAAGTTAGCTCTCAATTAATTATTAATTTTAGTTCTAGTTTTAAGATAGAACATGTACAATTATGTTTTTGATTAAGGGTAAAGCAGGTTTTGATGGGGCCCCAAAACTCAATACAGACAGGTTTTATGGGGACCTGAAGCTCGAACAAAGAGAGGGTTGCCTAAAAAATAAGATGCAAACCATCAACAACCAAAACTGTAGTGAGGGAAAATTCCAAGTTAGCAACATAAAACGTAATCAAACTAAACCCCAAGCTAATAATGAAGAACAATGGAATATAACACATAAATGCATGAAAGATCTTACCAAACACTTATGCATTCCATGAATCACCTTCATTACACTCCATTTTTATGTAGTATAATAAATGCCCTCAATTTTTTATTGAGTATGCAAATATGACCTAAAGATAATGGCAATAGAAAAATATTGAAGATTTCTACGATGTCTAAAACTTCTAAGATTTTTCAGGATTCAGAAATGACAACGATAAAGCCTTTTTATAGGAAAACTGATTTTGAATGAAAGGCTGAGATTGAAAGATAATTAATCAATGGTCAAGATTAAAAGATAAGGCATGGGATAGGGTTAGGGCTAAATTAGAAAAGATGAATGGCCGAGATTAAACTAAAAAATAATTTAATCAATGGTGGAGATTAGTTGAGACAAGGAGAGATAAGGATGGGATGTAGAAGATAGATCAATATAGAAAAAGCGTTCAGTTGGAGAGAAAATCAAATCTTTTTCCATTTAAGTGACCAATGACTAATTAGATAATAAATATATTATCTAATTATGGAAGATTGTGATAAGGAGGAATTATCATTTTGAATTAAATAATGATTTTTATTCAAAATCAAGATATGGGATTTATTTAATTAGAGAGAGGAAAAGATAGCGAATAATTAAATAATTAAAACAATTATTTAATTATAGCGGAAAGTGGTGTAGAAATTAAATAAATTATTTATTTAATTTTAGAAAGAGGATAAGTTTAATTAGTGATGTAGTTAAATATCATTTATTTAATTAATTGAAGAAGAACAAAGATAAGAATGAATTAATTAAATAATTAAAATTATTTAATTAATGGAGGACATATGACCTTCGAAAATAATTAAATAATTAAAATTATTTAATTATGAAGAATAAAGATGAAAGAATTATGAAGAAATTAAGAATCGCAGGCCTAGGACAATTTTTAGTGTCTACATTTTTCCCCTCTTTGATAGAATGTTGTTTATCACATTGTGTCAAAGAAATTTGATTCAAACATGCCCCAGTGTCAGCAAGGTAGATCTATGCCCCCTTGGAAGAATTTTACAATTTTTTCAAAAAAAATCAAAAAATTTGAACATTATTTTAAAAAGTCAAAATGTTGAGCAAAAAAGTGATGGTGACGAAAGAAAATATTTTTAGGACCTTTGGAGTCAACAAAATGCAGTTTGAAGGCCTAGGTAAAGCACAACTAAGACAAAACCTAGAAAAAATCTAATTTTGGGAGGGTATAAATAGGAAATTGGAAAGTCAAAGCTCATTTTGCACTTTTGGACCTTGGAGAGTAGGAGCTTTGAGTGAAGATGGAGTGAGTTCCCCGTAGCGAGCTCAAGGCTTATAGATTTCTCACATTCAAAATGGCCAAAGGGTGCAAGAGATCCGATAAGGCTCTTCGAACCTGCTTTGTAAATTTTCAATTTCACGCATTTCTAAGCAAGCTAAAATTTTGATAGTCAATTGCATTATTCCATGATAGCTGCAAATGCTATCATGTTCAACGCAATTGGCTGTGAAACAAAACAACTATTTAGAACACGTTAGGCTAGGATAGGTTTTTGAATTTTTGTAACACAACTATTAGCATTCTTTGCATCTACATGTTGCTAAAACACATATGCATATGTGCAATGCATCTGACTGTGGTTGTGTGCAACTGCTTAAGGCTGAGTCGCAACTACTTAAGGTTGATTCACAACTGCATAGGAATGACGCAAGTGTAATATTAGGTCACAAGTGATTTGGGGGTTCAATGCAATCGACCTCCCACGATGCATTTGCTATGGCACGATGCAATTGAGATTTTTGTGACACAATTGACTGGTTTTCAAAGTTGCCTTAGATTAGGATTGACTTTCTTTTATAACATATGCAAAATAGCTTGAGGTAGGCTGTTTAATTGACATAGTGGTTGCCATGTTGGTCATAGGTTCATATATATTTGATCTATACACGGGAGTCCTAATCGCCAAAGACTTATCGGTTGAGGGACCAGTTGACCAATGCTAAAAGGTGCAGGTTATTGCATTTTGGTCTGTATCATGTTACATTCATGCCCATCATTACGGAAAATAAGGGGATGTTGAATGCACTTGTTGAGTGGTGGCATTCAAAGAAATGTTCCTTTCATCTGCCTACAAGAGAGGTTACCATCACCTTGGAGGATGTGTATAGGATCCTTTGACTGCCGATTCAAGAGGAGAGAGTTAGATATGATCCTAGCTGGGGATATCAAACTCTATCCACCTTCTATGTGTATGATGATATAGCACAACTAGGTATCGATTGATATGAGATTAGGTGGGAGACACTAGCTTCATGATATGAGCAATTAGACTATGTATTATGCACTGTGATAGCTGGGGTACTAATTCTAGATTGCCAAGGACATGGATTTCCTATTGGATGGGGGGAGATGCTTATGGGGATGATGGCCAATGATACAGTGTATGCATGGGGGTCATGTTTGTTGGTGATGGTGCATTTTTAGTTACATGACATAGTATATCGACGGGGATAGTCCATGAGCTATGGAGTTACATTTTTGATGGTTTGGGCATGGGAGCACATTGTTGTGTTCCATTCACTAGTTGGTTGTCAGTTGGAGACCACCGTACCCTACATATATATGTATACAAGAGAATTCACGTGGACACATGCTAGAGACATTGGTTATTGGTGACATGGACTAGATACTTTAGTCAGTTTTATATGGAGGCCATATATGGATTGTCATTCGTGGCCAGATGAGAGTGAGCATCTACCATGGTATCGACAGGAGAGGTACCTGTTTCAGTGGACTATCTAGTCAGTGAACATTATTGAGTTGTATTTACCAGATCATGTGTTGAGATAGTTTGGAGAGTAGCAAGGGGAGCCACGGGGATTAGCAGTGTTTGCTTAGTCCTTGAGGGAGGTGACACCCTAGTGTCCTATGATTTTAGTGGCTACAAAAGAGCATCAAATAGATGGGTTGTAGGCACAACAGTGGACATGGAGAAGGGAACCAACAGATGAAGGTACCACTCTAGAGTATGATGCATGGTGGAGGGTTCATAGACCCATACCATTGATAGATCCAAATCAGCCAATGACAGTGGTTAGGAAAGGATGGGGTCCTCAATACAGGAGAGGTGGAGAGAGAGGGAGAGGAGATGGAAGGAGAGGAGGTGGTATCTGAGATGATGATGGAAAAGATGGAGGAGATGGCGGTGATGGTGGTAGGGGATGGAGAGGAGGGGATGGTAGGAGGCATCGACGGAGGTTGAGGAGGAGGAGGAGCAGATCACTTTTTCCCATCCGAGAGGAGGGAGAGGAGGAGAGAGAGGAGGATGAGAGGGAGGAGGTGAGAGAGGAGGATGAGAGGGAGGAGGTGAGAGAGGAGGGTCGATAGGAGGAGGTCATGCTAGACATAGAGGTAGAGGCAAAACAACCCATGGGAGAGCAGCTAGATATATTAGCGGGTGTAGCCACTATGGATGTGGGGATAGCAAGGCATGAGGAGCAACTTGAGGAGGATGATATGGGTGAGGAGGAGCGGATCCTCTGTGAGAGGATTCTGCATGAGGAAGAGGGATTTGAGGATGTACCTATTAGAGGTGGGAAAGGAGATACAAATCAAGATATGGTGAATCTATAGGCCAAGGTACAAGAACTAGAGGCCGAGGTTCAAGCTCTATGGGAAGAGAGAGATGGTCTCTAGGTGGAGAGAGACACTTTAGCCATTAGAGCATAGTAGACAGAGTAGAGGATTCTGGATTTTATTGCCACTTGCAGTGGGTCTACAACCAACATAGTTAGAGTGATTTCCTAGATTGGATGCAGAGAGCACTATTATAGACAACTCTATGAGGAGGCAGTTACACTAGAGCGACGAGCACCTAGTGCTTCAGAGGTTGTCAGTAGTGGCCAGTCTTACAACAAACAGTCATAGAGTAGATCTAGCCAAAGTGAGAGCAACAACATGGGCTCTGGGCAGCATGGCAGTAGTGGATAGATTGATTTTGACTCCAATATTTTGACACGTGTATTTTGTATCCATCGAGCCTGCAAGCTCTTATTTTTGGGAGATACACTATGACATTGTACTATGACACACTTTTTGAGATATATATATATATCATTTTTGGCGGTGATTATATGATATGAAATTTTCTATATGTATGTGTTATGGATGATGATGTACATTTTATGTTATTCATGCAACCTATGATGATGTATGCTTTATGATATTCATGCAACCTATGATGATGTCTTAATTCTATATGATGATGTATGTATTTACTTTCATGGTATTATATATGCCATGTATGGATATTATGCTAATGATTATGAGATGTAATGTGATTTTATGTGTTGCAATGTAATGTGAATGTATTTAATGTGGTAATATGCTATGCGACTTATGATGGTTGTGAAATGGGATGATAATGAGTGTATGTTATGCAATGGTTTCCTAATGTAATAGATATGTATATTTTTGTATTTTCAAATGCATCATATATGTATGATCTATTATGTATGTATGACAATGCTTAAATGATGCTTCTAATATGAATGTATATGAAAAGATCATTTTTTTATGTGTCACAAGACATTGTCATAATGCAAGGAAGAAGTGTTGGTGTGGAAGACATGGATGTTAATGTGATAAAAGATTCTTCAATATTTTGCCAAATACATAACAGGCCTTGCATGAATCATCATTGGGAGTTAAAATGACAAAAATAGAGAACAAACACCTTGATATGAGATATACCAAGGTGTGCAAGGTCACCCACTTGCAAAATAGATAGTCGCAAACAAGGAAATGTCCTAGCTCATACTAAAGGAAAAGTTGCCCCAGTATTTTTGCCAAGACAATCCACAAACAACAGTCAAAGAAAAGAGTCCTGAAACATCATTGCTCCTCTAAATCCTTCATGGGACATCCTCGAGGAAGCTAGTAGCCTGAATCAAAGACAAAGCCAATAGAAAAAGATAAGACAAAACAAGCCATACTATCAACAGTCGGTAAGAGTGCCAAAATTTGATTGTTTGATGTTTAAATGACATGTTGATTGTTTGACAAAGCCTAGTTTCAGGAAATACACATATCGTATAAGATGTTTAGTCTAGTTTCGATCATGTGACCACCTGTATAAGGAAAATGACGATGTCTAATTTCAGGAAGGACACATCTTGTATAAGACATTTGATCGTTTGGATGATTTGACCATTTTGACAATTTGTTGGATTTGATTTAATGAATTTGTTGGCTTGTTTTTCTTGTTGATGCATGACTTGCCTTGATGTCTTGATGACTATTTATGTGTTTGATGATAGTGTTTGACTTATTTGATTGACGCGAAGAACCCTAAATGATTGACCTAATGTGGCCTTGCCTATGTAACAATGTGTTGAGACCTCGTAGTTCGACATGACCATTGATTTTGTTGTACGAACAAAGGACCGAGTCATGATTTTATTTTGACAAACCTAAAAGGACTGACCTAATGCCTTGGGGGCTCATTGAGAGATGGCCTTGCCTACATCTAGTAACAGAGGCAACATAGTTCGACATGACAACTACTGATTGACACAACTGAATTTGACTCTGTTTTTGGTATTTTAAACATTTATTTGGATGTTTTTTAGATTTGACATGTTTTTATTTTTTTTGTCTTTTTGAGGTTTTATGATTTTTTTTTGGATTTTTTCAAGACATTTAACGATGTTTTTGGTTTTTTTTTAGAACATTTTACGATTTTTATGCATTTTTTTTAGGATATTTTATGATTTTTGTGGATTTTTTCAGGATATTTTACGACCTCAGAACAACAAGTGCAAGATCCAAATGACGTAGGCCGAGTATTTGCCCCTAGTTGGGTATAAGACCAGTTTATTAGGAATAGGATGGAATGGGGATGTAGAGTGTACTTGATGTCAATCGTTCCAAGTTATGGAAAGGACAACCATTAATCGTGGGTGAGGATAAGGATGGTAAATGATAAGGTGAGTGGATAAGCAAGATAAGTGGTATTAAAGGGAAGTCAGATTGGAATAATGGTTGACGAAGGAGCAAAGTTGACTACACATGGCACCTATTTGCCAGGTTTTCACCATGGTACCTATCCAAAGTGCCACCAAAGTGGTTTTCACTATTGGATGAATTATTTCTCTTTACTATTTTATTGATTTTTTAATTTTTTTGGTGTTACCAAGATGCCTGTTTGTTAGGTTTTCATTAAGGTAATGTTTTTTTTTTTGTATTTTTTTGTATTTTTCCATGACTAAGACAAGGCTCTCAAAAGCTATGTGTAAAATCTCTTCAGATGGAGACTGTTGATTGGCTCTAACAATGGTTCTCCTTCAGGGGTAGAAAGTTGGTATTATCCTGATCCAAAGACTTTTGTAACAATGTAAGGTCCCAACCAGTTTGGTTCAAACTTTCCTGGCTTTTCTCTTTCCGCTTAATTTTTTGGATTTTCCATTAAGACCAGGTCACCAATGTCAAAATGTCAACTCAAGAATTTCTTGTTATAGTTGTGACGAAGATGGATTTTATATGCTTGGAGGTGATCTAGTGCCTTTTGTCTTCATTCATCCAGTAACTCTAGCTCATGTAGTCTTGACATGCGGTACTCTTCATCATCGATATGCCCTTTCAAAGATACCCTTAGGGAAGGAATTTCAACCTCAATAAGCAAGATGGCCTCAAAACTAAGTAACAAGGAATATGGAGTGGCACCAGTGGGAGTGCAAATGCTTGTGCAGTAAGCCCATAAAGCAATATTAAGCTGTAAATGCCAGTCACAACCAGCATCATTGATGATCTTTTTAAGGATTTTGAGGATTGTTTTGTTAGACATGTTAGCTTGGCCATTACCCTATGGGTAATATGGAGTGGAAAAGTGTGTTGGATATGGAATTTCTTACAGAGATGGCAGACTTCTTGATTTTTAAATGGGAAACCATTATTAGTAATTATGGATTGAGGGACCCCATACCGACAAATGATGTAGTTAAGGATGAACTTAGAAATTTGTATGACGATAATGTAAGTCAAGGGAATGGCTTCAATCCATTTGGTGAAGTATTCAATTGTAGTAATGATGAATTTATGACCGTTGGAGGATGTGGGATGTATCTTCTCTATGAGTTTGAGTCCCCATTGGGTAAAGGGCCACGGTGATGTGATTGGATGAAGCTCCTATGCTGGTGCATGTATCAAGTCTCCATGGATCTAGCACTGTCAATATTTCTTGATAAAGAAGTATGAGTCCTTTTCTATTGTAGTCCAGTAATATCCCAGTCTCATAATCATCTTGGCTAAGGTCAGACTGCTAGAGTGGGCTCCACATATACCCTCATTTACCCCATGTAAGGTCACTTGTTCTTCCTCAGTATCGAGACATCTCAACAAGGTATTGTCTAGGGCACATCTATAAAGGCTATCACCAATGATGGCATACTTGGAGGATTTATGAATAAATGTATTGCATTGGTTTTTTGAGAGATCAGGGGGTAGGATTTAGGTATGAAGGTAGTCATATATGTCTTTGTACCATGGGGAATTGGGACCAACAAGTTCACACACCATCTTTGAGTTTGGGATGTCAAAGGTAGGGACCAAAAGCTATTCTACCAAAAACTCGAATTTAGGCATGCTACTAGGTATGTCCAAGAGTGAACCAATGGTAGCCATAGAATCCAATGCTTTATTTTGAATGTGGGGTATCTGATGAAAAAGGATTCTTTCAAAATATTGCTTGAAGCTATCTATCATCCATTTGTATGGGGACAAATTTTCATCTTTGGTGTCGTAGTCATCATTAAATTATCAAATTACTAACTGAGAATCTCCATAAATTTGGAGATGCTTGATCTTCCATTGGATGACCATACATAATCCTATTAAAAGAGCCTCATATTCTGCTATATTTTTTGTGCATGGAAAAGCAATTCTGAATGACTTAGGAATGGTGTCACCTTGTGGTGTGATAAATAATATGCCAACCCCTGAGCCATGATTTGTATGGGATCCATCAAAGTATAACTTCCATGTCATTCCAATGTCTAGAGTGAAGATAGATTCATCAGGAAAATCTGAGACCAAAGGATGAATTGCCTTAGTTGGTGTGTCTGTCAGTTGGTCAACAATAACTTGTCCTTTTATAGCCTTTCTTTTGACATATTGGATATCAAATTCATTGAGTATCATGACCCATTTCACCAAGCATCATGTTAATTCTTCTTTACTAAGGAGATAATTCAATGGATCTATCTTTGTGGCCAACATTGTTTGGTGATTTATCATGTAGCTCCTTAGTCATTGGGTGGTGAAAACTACCGCAAGACAAACACGTTCTATTGGACTGTAATTTAACTCATATCCAACCAGAGTGTGGCTGATATAATACACTTTCCTTTCACGACCCTCACTATGATTCTATGCAAGTATGGATCCTAGTGCTAATGTGGTTGCTGAAATATAGATAATCAAAGGTTTTCCATCAATAGGCGACACTAACACTAGGGTTGTAAGTAGGTAATCCTTGATTTGTTAAAAATCTTCTTGATATTTATCCATCCATACAAATGGTACCCCTTTTCTGAGTAGATGATGGAAGGGATGTATTTTATCTACCAATTGTGCTATGAATCATCTGATTGACTATAGTCTTCCTTGGAGTGTCTGTAGTTGACTTATATTGGCTAGTGCAGGCATGTCTATTATAGCTTTTACTTTTGTTGGGTCAACTTCGATGCCTCATCTAGAAACACTGTATCCTAGGAGTTTTCCCGATGTCACGCCAAATACACACTTTTTAGGATTGAGCCTCACCTTGTATTCTTCTAGTATTTTGAAAATTTTATCCAAGACCTGTAAGTGATCATCCCTTGTCAATGATTTAGCCAACAAATCATCCACATAATCTTCCATGAGAGTGTGCATGAGATCATGAAAAATGGTTGTCATGGCGCATTGATATGTGGCTCCAACATTTTTTAGTCCAAAGGGCATGAAATTCCAGCAGTAAGTTCCCCATGGACATGTGAAAGCTATTTTATGTTGGTCTTCAGGCGTGATTATGATTTGATTGTATCATGAGAAACCATCCATGAGGGATAAAATTGCATATCCTATCATTGGGTCCATAATTATGTCAATATTTAGCAAAGGGAAGTCATATTTAGGACATGCTTTGTTTAGATCTCAGAAGTCTGTGCAAATGCAGATGCCACCTATTGGTTTTGTTACTGGTACAAGATTGGAAATCCAATCTACATAATCAATTAACCTGATAAAGCTAACATCTAATAGTTTCTTGAGCTCGACTTTGAATAGTAAAGCAATTTGTGGGTGCATTTTCCTTAATTTTTGTTTGACTGGTTTAGCACCTGGCTATAATGGAAAATGATGTAACATAAAATCAAGATCTAATCCAGGCATGTCGGCATATGACCATGAGAAGTTGACCTATCTCTCTTTGAAGAAGTTGTGGAATTCAAGTCACTCTATTTCTGTCAAAGATACTGTAAAATAGATTAAATGAGGATTATCTTTGGTGCCAATGTTGATTTCCATAGATTTATCAACCAATAACAAGGAATTTTCTTGAACAGTGGGGAGAATGTTCAACCCTCCATCCTTGCGTAGCTTAGAGAGGTTTTCACCCTTAGATGCGTCCTTTATTTTTAATTTTTCATTGTCCAAAGGTGCCTTTCAGTTTTCACCTAGGGACTCGTCATTTTTGTTTTTTCATTTTTTCCTTTATTGTTTTTACTTTTGCAACTGAAGGGGTGAACATAATCCCCAAAATAAGTCATGCTATCCAAGTCTATGATAAATCCAGCCTTATGGTCACCACTAGGTATTCCTTCTCATAATCCTAGGAACTTAGCTAGTGCTTCGCCGTTCCCAAATGTATCCAAAGTATGTGGTTCTTCTTGATCCCAATTGATAAGTTGGGGATAAATTAGGGGCATGCCATCATTAGAGGTGTCAAAGGTAGAGGTCGATAGGGTGAGGATAGCTCTATTGACATGGTCACAAAAGTTTCTTATCAAATCCTCCTTATTCTTTTTCTTGGGAATAGGCTGGTTATAAGTAGGTGGATTCTGAGGTGGCCAATTGTATAGGTTTGGTTAAATATTTCATCAAAAGTGGGTTCGTTGGGTTCTCTAAAGGTTTATTCAAGTTCATAATCATTGGATGATTTGTTTGAACCCCATTCATATTAATTAGAGTCAATGGAATCATAGTGGCATTAGTCAGATGGCTCATTGGATGTCTTGATAGCCTCAAAAGTACTTCCTCTTGTGATGGTGTCGAGGTAATAGAAACACCAATCTTAATCAATTGAAACCTAAGCCCTAGGCCTTTCAGTCGTTTAGAGACAATGATAGGTTTAGTCCTCCAATTTTGATGTAATCCCAACCCACTATGTCCATCATATCCTTTGTCCTACATTATTTTGAAGCCTTTTCCATATTGTTCTATAGGTATCTAAGCGGGTGGAGGAGGTTATTCATTGTCTTCCTTATAAAGCCACGAGTTCACATCTTCTTCATTTATAGCTTCTTTACTTAGTTCCCCCCATTTTGTGAAGTTATTGGAGGGAGGGAGGCGCATGGTGATAATGGATTGTCTCTTATATGCTATTGGTTGATCGTATGATTTAGGAGAAATCAGTTGACTGATACAATAAGATGTTTTCATATGATACTCCCCACAACCCTTATCTTGGATCTCAACTTTAGGAGCTACAGGCAGTGTTTGTGAAGTAGCTGGTTTAGAAAGGGTGGATGGGTCAATATACTAGGATGAAGTGGATGATGAAGCCTCTTGATTAATAGGCACCTATCATTAGGGTATTCCTCGCAGGTTGGTGCAATACTAGAAAGGATCTGAATCACTATCTATCCTGATCTCGGTGCCATTGTATGGGAACTTTAGGAATTGATGATAGGTGGATGGGACATCCTTCATGGCATGTATCCATGGTTTTCCTAGTAGAAGATTATATGGGAGGATGAGATCAAAGACTTGGAAAGTGGTATCCATAACTGTAGGACCAATTCTGATAGGAAGTGTTATGAATCCTTTAGATGTCCTTTCTTTGTCATCATATTCTTTAATGAAAATACTCTTGGTAGTGTCTATACATTCTTCCGGTAATACTAATGCCTTAGGTGAAAATGTTCAACCCTACTCCTCCATCTACCAAGACTCGTCTAACTTTTTCTTTATGAACAAGAACTTTGAGGTGCAATGGGTCATTGTGGTATTCCTTATCAATTGCGTGATCTTGTTCAGAGAAAGTACCATAATGGAAATTGGTTAGGTAGCCTACCATTTACTCAAAACGATTGACATCAAGATTAGTGGGGATAGTTGTTCCTTGCAAATCTTTGTTTGGAATGACTTGATGATCAAGTGATATACATAATAGTTCCAAGATAGAAATTTGTGTGGGGTCTTCCCCAACTAGTTGAAAGTAAATTGTATTGAGGCTTGGAGGACTATTGTGGTTATTGTGGTGGAGGACCTTTAATGGTTACCTTAGTTCGACATGTATTGACAACATATTTAGGAAGCTTCTTGATGGTAATGGTGTTGACATGTTCATTGGCGACTCGAATGTGGTTTATGATGGTATTGTGGTTGTAGTCATATTTGATATTAGCATAATTGGCCGAATTATCACTAGTCTTATTTCTTGAAGTAAAGGATTTTCCTTTTCCATGGTCATGTAACGGATCATAAAAGACTTTTTGATTGATGTTTGAGGATGGTTGTTTCTGTCCATTAACTTCAACAGTTTCATTTTCCATGAGATCTTGTATAATTTTTTTCAACTGTTGGCATTGTGATAGCTTATGCCCCTTAGCTTGGTGGAAATCACAAAAAGCGTTGTCATCCTACCAAGAGGGTTTAAATTGTCCAAGATAATATTATTTTGGTTCAGGAAGTTGTATGACATTGTGTTGCAATAGTTGTTTAAATACTGATTCAATTTTTTCCCCTAGGGGAGTGTATTTGCATTTTGGGAACTTCCTTTGTGTTCTTGGTTGTTGTGTGTTCTAGACAACATTAGCAGTTTGATCAACATTTCTTGGTGTGTTGTTAGAGGGGTTGTGTCCTCTAACTGTAATGAGTGGTCTTGTCTGTATAGTCTTAACATCAACAATACCATCATTGGTTATGTTCTTGTTTCAAGACCAATACTTATTCTTGTCATTAGGAGCACTTTGGACATTTGGATTTTTATCTGGAATTTTGATTTCACCTTTGTTAATGAGGTTATTTTCAAGTATGATACCATTTTCTACTAGTTCAACAAAGGAGGTGCAACAATGTACTCTTCTAGGTCATTTCTCATCTATCCAACCTATCATTTTTATGTCATATTATTCTACCTTACCATCCTACCATCTTTAGCCATCATACCTACCTATCATATTTGAGTTTGTCATCCTCCCTTCCTCCTTTTGATCTTGATGAAGATATAGGGGAAAAATGTTGAATCAATTTTTGGGTATCTCTTGACATACCTCATCCTTTCCAACCAATCATATCATTATCCTATTGTGATATGCTTTGTCCAGAAAAATCCTAAGTATTGTACCTAGAATAGGGCATGTTATTTCTATGTGACAGTCTTTGGATATCACATCCTTTCTATCTTATAATGCATATATCCATTCCATTCACTATGACCTATCCTTTTTATCCTTCCATCTATTATGATCCTTTTGTCCCTTATCCTATCAACCACCATTTCATCCATCAATTCCATCTATTTCCTTGCACCTAGACTTGGTTTTCCCTTGTCATTGGTATCTAGCACAAAGGCTACCCAAATTGTCATCTCAAAACATTTAAAAAATCCAAAAAAATCAAAACATTCTAAAGTATAAAAAAATCAAAACATCCCCAAAAATACAAAAAAAAATAGAAAAGGGTCCTGAAAAAAGACAAAAAAATCAAATAGCCAAAAAAAATCCAAGAAATAAAATCAATCCATCCAATCACTTCTTCTAATCTCATCTAATCAATCCATCACCTCAATCCAATCATCCAACCATTCAACCAATCAATCATCAAATCAAATCAATTCATCCATCCATCAAATCACTCAAAATTAATCCAAGAAACAATCCAAATGCAAGTCATCATTAATTTGTACCAATCAAGTCAATCAATCTTGTCAAATTGTCCAATTGCATCAATAGTCTTGATCCTAAAATTGTTGTAAACCCAATCAATCAACCAATCAATTAGTCAATCAATCATCCTTGTGTTGATCTAGGGATATATAATTTCCTGCAATGACAACACTATCATCATCAATCAATCAATCATCCTTGTGCTGATCTAGGGATATATCATTCCCCGTAATGACAACACTATCATCATCATCAATCAATCAATTAATCATTAGTTTACAACTTGACAGGGGCAATGCCTTGTTTGTTTTTGAATCATTTGTGCATGCATGCTTGCTTGCTTGTGTCTGTTATCATTTTATCTTGCATTTGTATCTTGAATCCATATCATTCCAGCTAATATTCATATCTTGTTTATGTTGGAGTAGCTTTTTGCACTATCCTTTGCATCTAAGGTCACATCATACCTTTTGTGCATTAGGAATTTAATGCTCTAAGTTTACTTCCTCATACATTTAGACAAGGTATATTACACTGGGGTACAAGACACATCGTCACCTTGGTCCTTATACCTTGGTGCATAATGTCTAGTGCTATATCAAACATCATTCTTGCTCACTTTCTTACAGCGTAATGTATTATCCATATCTTTATCCATCTTTTATCATTTCATCCATTTTGAGAGCATACCCGTGTTCTTCCAATCCACCTATCCTATCGAGGGGGAATCATCATCCTATTCTTATATCATCATCATCCCATCCTTTTCCCCATTTCATCATCATCCTATCTTTCTATCATCATCCATTTTTATTTTATCCATACCTTAGCTTCTTTGAAATGATGTTACTCAACACAAATCTCATCATCTCGAACATCATCTCAAAGATGGGAAAAATGTAGACTTCCAAAAATGTCCTCTTACAATACCTTGTCAAAACATTACATCATTTAGACATCTTGTAGTGTGTTTTTCCCTAGGTACCCATGTCATCATCTAATTAGTTAAATAAATCTTATTTATTTGAGTAATTTTATTTATTCCCTTTCTATTCATAATCCCTTTGTTCTTCTAATATTATTTATTTAATTAAAGCATTTCTATTCATAATCTCTCCATTCTTCTTATGTTAATTTTAAATAATTTATATTATTTAATTAATGAAATCATAAATCCAACATTAATTAAATAAATCAAATATTTATTTAATTAATATAATCCTAAAAAATCTTCTCGCTTTCTTTCCAAAATTGGAACTCATGTGTATCTAATTAATTTATTTAATTAGATAATTCATCAATTATCCTTCTCATCCTTTCCAGGATTTATTTCCTTTTAAATATTAAATCAAATATTTCTATCTTTTCAAATCTCATCTCATCTCATTGTATTTCCTCTTTTGTCAAAAATCAAATCCTTGTCAAATCTTATATATGTCCACATCAAAGCTCTATAAATATAGCCTGTCAAAAGCCATTTGGGGGTTCAATTCTTCAAGCATCCTTATGCTGTCAAAATCATTCTTGAATATTTCATCCATCTCTATCTATCATCCTCCACCTATCACCTTCATCATATTGTTATGTTGCCGAATTGAGCAACCAACATAAAAAATCAATCGATTAATTCATCTATCATGGCATCTATTTGAGGTATTTGAAGATTTGGATTAGGTAATGCATTTTATTGTTTTATCATTTTCATTTATCCAATTTTTTTGCATACAAAAACAACAACAACCATAAAGAGAAAGACAAGAAAAAATGAGTTGCACGAAATAGGTTTAGAAGGGGCCTTAAACCCTTTTACAAAAAAGTTTTGATAGGGGCCTTAAACCCATAGATAAACTTAATCTCCACCTGAATTAGCTAGATGTCAGCAAATCAACTACTCAAAACATCCATTTCTGATCCCCAAAAAATAGAGAGCACCATTGAATCAACCAGGTGTCAACAAACCAATTGCTCAAAACATCCATTTTTTATCCCAAAAAATCAAAGAACAAAATGGTGTAAAACACCAACAAGACCCTATTTCTCAACAAAAACAAAAAATCCCCACACCCCACCTTAAAAGGGGCTTTGGAATACAGAGCAAAAAACTATAAGAAATCAACTTCCCTACAACACAATCTCACCCGGTACTAGAAAACCGACTCATTCTCCACCTCTAAAGGAGAGAACTCCCCTCTATTGGAGAGGATATCACGACCAACTAATCCACTGTAGTTTGAGATCTCCTACCCCCTCAACCTCTACCTCCATAGGAGAAGCATCCACCTCAATAGGATAAGCGATTGAGGAAACCAAAAACCAATTGCTCAAAACATCCATTTTTTATCCCAAAAAATCAAAGAACAAAATGGTGTAAAACACCAACAAGACCCTATTTCTCAACAAAAACAAAAAATCCCCACACCCCACCTTAAAAGGGGCTTTGGAATACAGAGCAAAAAACTATAAGAAATCAACTTCCCTACAACACAATCTCACCCGGTACTAGAAAACCGACTCATTCTCCACCTCTAAAGGAGAGAACTCCCCTCTATTGGAGAGGATGTCACGACCAACTAATCCACTGTAGTTTGAGATCTCCTACCCCCTCAACCTCCACCTCCATAGGAGAAGCATCCACCTCAATAGGATAAGCGATTGAGGAAACCAAAAACCATCACCTCCCATCTCCACCTCAAAAGGAGAGGAATCCACCTCCATAGGATCCATGGAGAAAACTAATACAACAACCAAACAAGTGACCATAGCATCCTTCGATAAATGTAGCACCATGATCATATTGTCGACCAAGAGAAGAAGATTGAATAATAGTCACATAGCCACCATAACAACTTTCACGCTTAAACTCATCTGGGTTTTCAATAAAATCTTGAAAAATAGCCCAACCATTAGCTAATAAACAACAACAAGAGGAAACACCATATAGGATCTAGGAAAAATGCTAGAGAAACACCCAGCTAAGAGAACACAATTAGGAAATATCCCAAACAAAGAATCAAACAAGCAGCTACTCATAAGACCCGAGCCCAAAGAGAGCAAAAGCAAACATGACCGAAGAGGGAAAAGGGGACCCAAACAAGAGGGAAAATGAGAGAAGGCCAAACCATAAAACACCCAAGCAATCCCAACACGCAAGCCAAAGCCAAAGATAGGCTAAAAATCCATAGAATCAACCAATGGGAAGCACCACTAGTTCACAAGAGGGAAACCAACAACAACAACAACAAAAAACCTAAGGCAAAAGTTGCTAAAAAGGTGCCACCAAACAGACAACAGAGAGGGGCTAAGGGAAACCAAGAAGAAACCATAAAGAGAGTAGGCCAACTGTAATGTCCCCAATTTAGCCCTATGCTTTTCATTTCGATTTAACCTAATTCTAGGAACTCGTAGGCTAAGCAGAAGCTCGAATAAGGGTTTCCAAACTTCTTGGAGGATGTTTTCATCTTTTTGTGGAGCTTGCACTTGGAAATGTTGAACTTGGATTTCAGATTCCTTCTGGGTTTTTTGAGAGCTTCGCATTGGTGGTTTCGGTTCGGCATTCTGAGCACATTCAGGAATTTACTATTTTTAGTAAATTCTATTTTTAGCAGTGATCCATTCAGCATTAGCTCAGTCGACTTTCCTCTTCTAGCAGTTCATTGGGCAATTCTCATTTTTGGCTTAAGGGGTTCATTTTGGAGAAATAAGTTATTTTAAGTCAAAATGTTTTATTTTAAAAATATCCTTGGCCTAGTGATATAACTTAATAGTTGCTTCAAAGAAGGGGACTTTGAGGGGTATTTTCTCATGAAGGAAATATTTTTATATTCCTAAAGTTTATAATTGCTCAAGGGAAAATGGACGCCTATTTGAAGGAGTTTATATTTTATTTAAAAAAAGAGAAGTGATTTATATCTCTCAAGGAAGGTATGCCATTTTGAAGAAAGATTAAACCTAAAAGCAGCTTGGGATTAGGGCACACTTTCTAGAAGCCTCCAGAGTCTTCTCTTCATTCTATAAAGGAGGTTCCTTCTCTTCTTTTGGATTATCTTATGTTTTATGATATTGTTATGCTGCCGGAATGGCTTTGGGATTGCTTCGAGGAATGAATGCCTCCTAGCTTGGCTCTTCTTCTTGCTTGAAAGATAGCAACTAGTTGAGAGATAGTTTGTAATAGGTTTGTCTTGCATTTCAGTTGAGTATCTTGCATTTTTGGAGTTCTAGATTTGCATTTCAGTCTCATTTTGAAGTTGCTGAAGTCAAACTGAATCTATAGTTTCACTCATAAATCTGAAAATAAAAATACAGTCGTTCTGGGTATTGATTCATTGAGTTTCCTTGATAGAGGCGACCCTTCTTGCAAAGATTCATATTTTAATATTGAGTGTTTATTTTTTAAAAACAAAATCACTTCTCTCTATTGGTCGTACCATTTTGGCCTGCCTGGAAAATGTTTAGAAAAAAGAATACTTCAATTTGTTAGCTGTTTCTTGGTCTAGTCCTCATTGCCATCATTATAGCTTTCGTTTGCAATAGGTCTAATGTCATTCTAGCAAGTATTGAGTGAGTTGTGAGCATTTTAGTGGATTCTAGGGTTGTTGGTTATGCATATTACGTTGCTGTTCTGTTATATCAGTCTTGAGTAATCTGCATTTTGGTGAAGAGTTGTATCTGGAAGGTCATAATTAACCTTGGAATGATCATATCTATTACTGCAGTAGTGGAGAGCTTCTAGTCTTGTTTATTGCAAGCATCTTCTGATATTTTGTAAGCTGAACAGTAGTACCGTTAGCATTTCTCTTAATCTTACTTTACATTCTGAAGCTGCATTGTATTTTTGTATATCTCTGCCATATGGTCGCCTCATTTCCACTCTGGAATTGGGTAGCACATACTTGGTGTTGAGTTTACTTTCAGCATAGTTAGCATCTCTGTCATATGGTAGCTCCCATTCCATCTTGGTTTGGAAAGCACATGCTTGACGTCGAGTTATTTCAGCATCCTTTGGTTTTAAATGCTAACCCTAACGATTGTGTACCGCTGCTATCCTTGTTGTAATTGAAAAAGCAAAAAATTTGGCTTGGTATATTTCACCAACATAGAGAACACCCAAGCCATCCCATTACACCCAATAGAGCCAGAAATAAGCCCATCCTCCAATTATGTTTGTATAAACAATGGTTATGATTAATATAATTCGATAATATTTTAGCTCTTAATTTTAAATTATTTTTTATTTAATGATAATTGGATTCAATGTACTTTATATTGATAACATAATTGTCCAAATTCAAAAAATATTAAAATAATAAAATTTGATAAATAATTAGATTAATTTTTTTAATTTAAAATAATAATTATTTTTAATTATGAATATATTAAAATATATATTAACTATTATAAAGACTTAAATTTTGTTAATAAATGATAACTATTTTAATAATATTTGTTTGAAAAATTATATGCTATTTATGTCCATCTAAAAAAACTTAACCTAGGTAACAATGAAAAATAGTATTCCTACTCTTAATCATTCATTTGCTTTTATACAAATCAAGGTATTGAATATATCTCAAGAATCATATAATATATTTACTACTTATAGCTCATTAGAAATAATTTATTCTCCTTGCAACGAAGCAACCATGCTTTATGGATTTTTTTGTTTAATTATTATTGCATAAAGAGTTATCTTTATTGTAAAGGAAGAATATTTTAAAGTTGTGTAAATTTTATATCATACAATTTATTTATAAGAAATTGGTTTTTCTATGAAGTTGAATTAAAATTATTATAAGGAAAAAAATAATTTGTTAAAAATTATTATTTAAATTATTTTTCAATTAATTATTAATTATTAATTATAATTTTAAAATACAATTATGTTTACATAAACAAAGGTCATGATTTATATATAGTTTGAAATAGAGTTTAATTGTTGATTTTAATTTTTTTATTTGTATTTAATGATAATTGAGTGTAATAGATCTTACATTGATGTGATACATATTTTTTTGTAATTTTTTTCCAAGTAAATAATTAATTATGAATTTTTTATTACAACTTTTAAAAAATATAAAAACTCGTATGTCTGACCACTTTAACTTGGTCAAAACTTCATGAAATTCAATTCTTATTTTTTAATCCTATAGTATGTGAAGCATAGAATGTGACACATGTATTGGATTCAAAAAATGTGACACCATTTGAAAGCTATAGATTTTTTTCAATCAGCCTATCAATCAGGACTTTAGTCATAATTCAAATACAAAATGAATAATAATTATTTATTAAATTCAAAGTAAAGCATAATTTATATTGGTGGAAAGTTGAAAATCTCCTTTAGAAACCCTATTCATTTCATCAATTTTGGGTAAAAAAAAAGTCGTTAGCCACATGGGCCATCATATCACTTACATATCGCCACTTTTTGGCCCATCATGATCCTGCACATACCCTAAAGAATCATTTAAATCTAAGAAATTATTAAAATAATGAAATTTGATAAACACTTAAATTTAATGATTGATTAATAATTATTCAATTTAATGACTAAATACATATTGACTATACAAATGTTTAAAAATTACTAATAAATAATAATCATTTTAATAATTTTGAAAACGAGATCTCAAAAATGGAGCAGAACGGAGCGAGCGCGATTGAAGCCGAGACAATGGAAAATGGCAGGATAGCAAAGGCAGGCGAGAAGGGGTTTGAATTGAAAGATGCGAATAGGGAAAGATGGGTAGGCGAAGTGATTAGGGAAACACCCCATGAGGCAATTGCACAGGAAGGATTTCATAGACCACAATGTGTGTTCTCTCAAGGAAGGTGGATCGACCGTTGCCATCCACATTACTGGCAACAAATGACAGAATGGAAGGAGGGAAACACCAAAGGCCACACTCAACATGATACGCCGTCTGAAATAAGTAGTGATAATCGACGTAAAAACAAGGATTGGAAGGACTTATGGCCTAGGCCTCAACCCATCAGGAAAGAACCACCACAAATGGAGAGGGTTAGGCGTTGCAATAGTAGCCGGGGGAAAAATGAGGCAGAGATGAACCAAAAACTGGCTCAAAACCAAAACCCTAAGGGGATGGAGGAGAAATAAATTTTGACAATAGATGTATCGTAGGAGATAAATAGCGATGCAGAAATCCTGAGGGACCTAACACTCATTTGCCATTTTATTGGAGGCAACCCTAGTAGGGAAACAATTAAAGAATGGATATCAAAAAACTAGCAAACGAAAGTCTTACTTAGATACCTTCCAAAAAAAAAATTGTTGTAGTATTTTCTGATGAAGAAACTAAGAAGAGAATAACAGATGAAGGTGTATGGTATAAAGATAATCTCCTGCTATACATGCAATCCTAGAGCCACAACTTCAACCCAACCAAAAGCCATCCATTTAACAGTCCGATATGGATACATCTATATAACCTCCCATTCGAATACTGGAATGGCAAATGCTTGGAGAAAATTGAAAGAACGCTCAGGACATTAATCGATATTGATATGGAGATCATTGATGGGGACTTATACAAATTCTCCAAGATAAATCTCACAAAAATAACCACAATTCCTCGGTCAATCAATCTATAGGTGGATGGGGAAATTTGGAGTCAACAAATTGAGGTGGAAGAAGACAAATGGTTCTGCCTAAGATGCGGCTCAAGATCGCATAGGGAATCGGCATGCAAAGATCCACTGGGAGGGGGCCAGCATAGGAAAATAGTAAAGGATAGGAAGGAAGTGGTGAATAGAATGCAAATTGTTCCATATGCTCCTAGCTTGATGTGCTCTGATCGGAAGGTAGCTAAAGAAAAGGAAGAAACATGGCCGGGTATAGAACAAAAAAATTACAAGGAACTCGAGCTAGAAGGGTCCCTAGAGGTAGTGGTTCAACCCATACTTAGGGAGGAGGCAAGGATGAAAGCAACATCAAGCCCACAACAATCAGACTCAGAACAAGAATTTGAGGATGTTCTAGACATTATCGATGAGAGAAACATAACTCAAACCGCTCCCTCGCACTTGGGAATGGGAAAAACTGGCAAACAAGGGAAAGCAAGGGGAAGGAAGTCCTTCAAAACACTAAGGGAGGAAGAAGCGGTAGCAAGGTGCTACCCCAACATCAAGAAATTCCTAAGTACCAAGAGAGGGCGAGCCTCTCTTGGGAACTGATGAAGCTCACCACCTGGATTGTCAGGGGCCTAAAGGCCCCTAACAAGCGGTGCCTGGTTAGGCATCACCTCCAATCATGCACAAGAAAAATCATAATTCTTCAGGAAACCAAATTATCACAGAATGAGGCAAATACATTTTTAAATTACATGAAGTCATAGACGGGTTTTTTTCAAGAATCAGAAGGAGCTTCAAGGGGTATTGGGATGATTTGGAAGGAGTCTATAGTATCGGTGAAAGTGCTATGCTATCACACTAACTGGCTAGCGGCAGAAGTTTACAGTATGAGCCTAGATCATACCTTTTATCTAGTTAATATTTATGGTCCTATAGGGACAAATGAGAAAGCGACACTCTAGAGAAATTTTGGAATTCATTAAGCTCCATTTAGAATCGAGCATCATCATCGGTGGGGATTTTAATGCCATCTTGGAAATTTTGGAAAAAAGTGGCGGTATAAGGAGGGAGTCCCAAACAACGATCAACTTTAGATCATTTGGGGCAAGCTCGAGTCTAGAAGATTACTTGACCAAGAATGGATTATTTACATGGAAAAATAGATGCAAGGACTTCACAGCTATTTGAGAAAGATTGGACAGGTTCCTAATGTCCCCTGACTGGCACAACCTATGTCCCATAATTGAAGCCTGCATATTACCGGTATCCACATATGATCACTTCCCAGTCGAAATTAACTTAATCAAAGACATGGAACAATGGAACTCAACCTTTAGATTCATGAACATGTGGTGGCGGGAGGACATGCTACCAGGTTTGCTAGAGAAATGGTGGAAGGAATACCGAGTGGGGGGCTTGGTCAGTTTCAAATTCGCGAAAAAATTACAACACCTAAAGGAAAAAATCAAAGAGTGGAACATGACAAAATTCCTTAATATATTTTTAGAAAAGGCAAGGGTCGAGACTGAATTGCAAGCACTAAATGAAAAAGTGATCTCAGTTGGAATGAGGAATGAGGAGTTTTTGAGAGAGAAAGAATTGGCAGAACTGCTCAAAAAGGAAGAAATCTACTGGAGGGACAAATTGAGAGAAGTATGGCTTAAGGAAGGGGACTCAAATTCAAAATTATTCCATGCCTCAATCCTAGCCCGAAGGGTGGCAAATAAAGTGGAAACAATCCAGTCCCAGGATGGTAGTATGAAGCGTGGCAACTCAGAAGTAGGCATGGAGGCAGTGAAGTTCTTCAAAATATTTCTAGGAGAGAAAACAATGATCGGTAGGGAAGGAATTATTCTAGAAACAATTGAAAGAAGGGTAAAAGAGGAGGACAATGCAATGCTAGAAGAACCAGTCTCAATGGATGAAGTAAGGATGACGCTCTTTGAATTGCATCTAAATAAAGCCTCGGGTCTAGATGGCTTCCTAGCCAGATTCTTTCAAAACTGTTGGGGCTTCCTTGGGAAAGAACTATGGTCCATAGTGGAAGATTTCAGAAAGTCAAGATGATTCATCAAGGACATAAATAATTCTGTAATTGCACTCATTCCAAAAAAAGCTGACTATAGGTCGTTTGGAGACTATAGGCCAATATCTCTTTGTAATACAGTATATAAAGTTATTGCTAAAGGCTTAGCAAATCGACTCAAAAAGCTACTT
The DNA here is from genome assembly GCA_007115665.2 of Sequoiadendron giganteum. Taxonomy (NCBI): domain Eukaryota; kingdom Viridiplantae; phylum Streptophyta; class Pinopsida; order Cupressales; family Cupressaceae; genus Sequoiadendron; species Sequoiadendron giganteum. The sequence goes on from CM021103.1 coordinate 358,718,889, forward strand.
AATAGAATCATATCTTCGGAACATAATGGTTTTGTGCCAGGAAGAGAGATTTCGGATAGCATCCTGCTCATAAGTGAAGTGGTTCATTTGATAGAAACAAGCAATAAAGCTGGAATGGTAATCAAAATAGATGTTAACAAAGCCTACAACAAAGTCTCATGGAATTTTTTGCTCAAAGTTATGGACCGAATGGGTTTCAGCAATCAATGGTGCTCACTAATCAAGAAATGCATCTCCATAGTAAGATTTTCAGTATTAATCAATGGTTCGCTCCACATATTTTTTGCAGCAACCAATGGCCTTCGTCAAGGGGATCCCATCTCACCATCTCTCTTCGTAATCATGGTCGAAGCACTAAGCAACACAATCAAAAGAAAAAGATAGATGAATGACTGGAGCAAAATCAAAGCAACACCAAATGTGGAATCGATCACCCATTCGCAATTTGCAGATGATACAACTTTGTTTGGAGAAGCAAGTATCAGAGAGGCCAGATGCATCAAAGCAACACTAGCAGAATATGAAGCTCAATCAGAGCAAAAAAGGAGCAAGGAAAAATCAAGAATATACTTCTTCAACACTAGGTCGAAGGCCCAGGTTGCTCTCTCGAACCTACTAGGATTTCAAACTGATAAGCTCCCAGCCAAATTTTTAGGGGTCCAAATCTTTGCGGGTGTCGGCAGATCAAAACACTGGGAGGAGGTGGTGAATAGATGTAAAAGCAGGGTGATGTCCTAGAAAAACAAATGGATGACTTTGGCAGGTAGGATCATGATGGCTAAGTCTGTTATTTCTGCAATTCCAATCTACACACTTACCTGCTATGATACACCAAAGAAGATTGAAGAAAGCATTTAGAAAATCACTAAGAGGTTCATATGGGAAGGGTCAAAAGAAGTAAAGAAGATACCCTTGATCGAGTGGGAGACTGCCTACAAGACAAAAGCAGAGGGTGGTGCAGGCCTAAGAGGAACCGAGAAGAAAAACTTGGCGCTGGGCACCAAGTTGATATGGAAAATGTACCATCACCCAAAAAAACTTTGGTTCCGCATAGCTCAAAATAAATATCTGGATAATGAGAATCCGTCCAGGATACTCACGATAGCGAATATTCAGGGAGGATCAGCCATGTGGAAATTCATCAATAAATGTCGCCCACTGATCACAAGCCACGTTACCTGGAAAATTGGCAACGAAAGAAAGGCAAGGTTTTGGGCAGACTCATGGAACAGATTTAGGAGTCTTGTAGATCAATTCAAATTGGATCAGGATTTGGACTGACTTGAAGAGAACTTGGGAATAGAAGTTTCCATGTACATAAATTGGGAGAAAACAGGGGATGGCAGAAGAGCGATGTGGATAAACTTGGAAAATGTGCAAATTGATCACGTTAAACTGGAAGCAATTACAGAAGAATTAAACAAGTGGGTGGTATGTATCTCTAAGGAAGAGGACACCATCATTTGGTGCGGTGGAAAATTGGGAGAATACACAACCGAACTAGGATACCAGATGCAAATAGAAATCGGAGCAAGGGTCAATTGGATGGAAAAATTATGCTGGGATCGAGTAGTGCTCCCCAAAGCTGGTGCGTTCCTCTGGGTAGCCCTCCACAAACATTGTCTAACGATGGAAAGATTAAAGAAAATCGGAGTCACTGGTCCCATTCGATGTGTCATGTGTGAACATGAGGTGGAAGATGTGGACCACTTTTTTCTTTCATGTCCCATAGCGGTTGCATGATGGGATTGGCTCTAGAATACGTTCCAAGCACAAGGACCAAGACAAGCGAAGTTGAGAGAATTCCTCAACGCCTAGCCTATTGGTAATAAAAATGAATATTGGTAGGGTTTATGGATCTTGGTGCCCTCGTTGGTAATTTGGTACCTATGGAAAGAAAGGAACCGAAGGATCTTTAAGGGTGAAGCTCTCAACAATGATAGACTACTTGACAAAATGCGGGAAGCAATAATTGAGGTGGATAATAACAAGATAAAGCTAGGGAAAAAATCATGGTTCACAAGATGGGATGAAGGGATCCAAAAAGTGTGGTGCAAGTTGGCAAGATTGAAGGTGGGGCCTTCCGACGTGGACAAAATAGATAGAAGTACGGTCCAGTGGAAGGGGCCATCAGAGCTCCCATGGAAATTAAACTTCGATGGGGTGGCAAAGGGGAATCCCGAAGCCGTGAAGCTGGGTGCATCATCAGAAACCAAGATGGTTAGCCCGCATGGGCTGCCTCAAAAAATTTAGGGGTCTGTACTAACAACGTAGTTGAACTTGAGGCACTAATGATGGGACTACAACTATGCCTTCATAAAGGGTTGAAATTAGTGGAAATCGAGGGTGACTTGATGATTTGCATCCAAGCAGTTATTAATGGTCGATCACCAAGTTGGAAAATAAATAGTTGGGTTGCTCGGATAAAGGATCTCCTAGAAAAAATGGATAACTACAAAATCAGACATGCATACAGAGAAGCCAACAAGGCACCAGATTATCTTGCAAATGCAGGTGTTCGACAAGTAGAAGGATTGATAGTCGATTCGAATCTTGAAAGGTGGGAAGGCACGAGGGATATAATCGATTGTGAATCAAAAAAGTAGCCTCCAAAGCTCAAGAAGGATGCGGCAGGTACAACTGCACATGTGAAGGTTCGGCATTAGCTTCTCTTTACCTCAAGGTACATAAATGGGAAAAAGATGCTTTGTTATGGAAATGACAATTCCCTGGCCTTAGCGGCCTGCATTAGTGATAACCCCTCATCACGTGACAGTCACTCTTGACTCAGGCATGATTAAAAAGGGAAAGAACTCCGGCCACCATCAAGAAGAAAATGGTGCATATCTTTGGCATAAGTTGTATGAATTGCCAAGAAAGGATTGAGTCTCAATGCCAGAGACTGTTTCTATTCAACCATGTCCAGGTGATGAGAGTTATCCTTGGCATTGCGACATGGGGTGACCGCATTTGGAGACACCATTGTGACAGGCAAATTTATGAAGCTGTCTTAAAACCTTTGGTCGATGTCACCGGCTCAAGGGAAAAGGTGGTGGTACTAGGCAATAGCCTCATTTCCATTCCTTACTGGATTGCATTGGCTAATGTGGTCTTGGAGCTGGGGACAAACAGTTGGGTTAGCCCGTTAGGGGCTTACTTCGATTACTCCCAAGTCGAGGAAGAGAATATTGGTGATGAGGAGGAGCTAGAAGAGGCAATCCTCGAACAACGCCAGAAACAAAAGAAGGTCTTCATGACAGAGGCCTGGGAAGTGTTCTGTGCCGAGGTAATGAATGACAACCTAACTTATTTTCATCGATTCATGAGTTCGACAGACAACTGGCTCACGATGGAGAGCTTCCTAAGGTTGGAAGAACTTGGCGCCAACTTGACAACGATCTATGGGTCTCTTTGATAAGCACAAGCTCATTGTTTTTTTGACTGGCAGTCTTGGCACCCTAAATGACCATCTTAAAATATTATAATGTACATGGGAGCTATCCCCTTGATAGCACTTATCTATAAAAAATAGATAAATAATCATTTTAATAAATTATTTGAAAACTTACATACTATTTATATTCATTTATAAGAATTTAATCTACCAATAAATAATACTATTCTTATCTTTAATTATTCATTTACTTCTATAAATGTCATGGGAATAAGCATAACTCAATAATATTATAATCTATTTACTACTTCTACCCCATTACAAAAAAAAAATTCTCTCCTTGTAAAGAAGGAACCATGCTTTATAAATTATTGTTCAAAATATTATTGTACTAAAAGTTTCTTTATTGTAAAGGAAAAATATTTTAGATAAATTTTGTATCATAACATTTATTTATAAGTTATTAATTTTTGTATGAAGTTGGATTAAAATAAGAAAAAATATAATTAAATATGAAATGATTTAGTTATCTTTTAATTAATTATTAGTTTTAATTATAATTTTAAGATGGAATTTTAAGAGTTATGATTTATATATGTTGATTTTAAATTATCATTTTTATTTAATGATAATTGAATTTAATGTATTCTATATTGATAAAAGAATCATTCAAATATGAGGCATTATTTAAATAATAAAATGATTAATAATTCAATTAAATTTTGTATTAGCAATTGTTCAATTTGATGACTATGAGTATTTTAAGAATACACATACTTAAAAATTATTAATAAATAGTAAACTATTTTAATAATATTAATTTGAAAATTTTATACTATTTATATCCATTTAAAAATATTTAACCTCCCAATAAATAATACTATTCGTATTTTTTGTTATTCATTTATTTTTATACAAATTGAAATGTAATAAACATAACTCAATAATCATATAATATATTTATTATTTCTAACCAGTTAGTAAAATTATGATGATGCTTTTATAATTTATTTATATATATTAACTAATCTACAACTCCTTTTTAAAATGTAAACCAAGTTATTATTGAAATAATAAAATTAAGATTTAGAAAAAAGGAAGTAGCTTAAGTAAATGTGAAGGTACATTATAACTAATTAAACAATAATCAAAGTATTAATAAGACTCAATCATCTACTACATAATTTAAAAATAAACTGTATATCTAAAGGTTACTAAATTTAATCTCACTTATCTTAATAGCAATTATGTTTACAAATTTATTTAAATGGTAAGATAAGCAAGTAGTTATTAGAGAAAATCATTGCTTGTATAAGTAATAATATATTTTCACTTTACACGAGATATTATCTTATAGTTTAAGTATAATTTACTACTTAAACAAAAAAAATTGGTGCTACTTTTATAGACATATTGTACATTTAAAAAAATGCCTATTTAATAAATCTATTTAAAAGATGTTGAGAGATATCCTTCTTGATATGCCTATTTTATTTCACTTGTTGAGATGTCTATTTTATTTCACTTGTATATGGTAAATTGATTAAAAGTGCACACCTCAAGAATGTTATCTCTCAATATATTTTACATAGATGTATCTAAAATAACTATATTACTACTACTCTCACATATATAAAAATAATATTACTTGCACTCTTACATAGATATAATAATATTTATTTTATCTATATCTATATATATTACATATATTGTTTCTTTATTTTTATTTGAATTATTTTAAATTTTTGTATATGTTTTCTAATTTAATCTTTGAAAAAGTCATTTTTGTTTTTATTGTACTTTGATTTATTTAAGAATTGTCTTGTTATTAAATGATATCATTAATATTGTGTTTATCATAAATATACATATATAAAATGTCAAGAAATATTTTTGAAGATGTCTATTTTATTCCACTTGTATATGATAAATTATTTTATGAGAAATATTATTCACAACTATGATATTTATAAATATTATTATTTGATATCATTTAATAGCAAAATATTAAGTAATTAAATCAAAGATATGTTGATAGTATTATTACTTGCACATATATATGAACACATAAATTTTAATTTGAAGTTAAGAATTACTTAATTTTATCTGTATTTTATTAAAAGATTTTTTTACTTTATACATAATTTAAAAAAAATTATAATTATAATTAAAAATAAATAAATAAATGTGTCAATCATACTTTAAAACTTTATGTACATAATAATAACATAAGATATCTTGATATCACTTTAAATGAGTCTCCTTAATACCATTCTAAAATATCCATAAATGTAATTAATTATGCCAATACAAATCTAATTTAAAACAAATAAAGTACTATAAAACAAAGATATTATTTTGATACTGGAGAATAAAATTAAAGTGGAATTTTGATAATTGCAAAGAAAATTAAATGCACAATGGTCTATCCGGCAAAAAGCAAAAGAGATGTAAAGGTGATGTGATAGTGGAATTGCTTTCAAAAGAGAAATGATTTAACAAAAATTAGAGTTTGAAATCCAAGGAGGATTTGAGTGATCCTAAAACATGTGGAGTAAACTGACAGAATGTGATAGATTCTTTCTTTACACGAAAGATAGGTAGCCTAGTAGTTGCGTGTTACAATTTGATATCTCCACTACGAGTATGGGCTGCTTATTATTTTATTTGAATGCAGACTGAGAGGGAGAGCTGGTGGCAATCAATCAACAACTTGAAGCCTATGACTACATCATGTTTACATCAGAAACCTCTGCACTTTAATACGCAGTCTTGAAAGGCTTGTACCCGCTCAAAGCTTCAACCACACCCACTATGGATCCACTCGCAGCTGCTATTGAAACAACCAGACACACCATACTCAGAATCTGCAGAGCAAACCATTTGGAAGACCAACGGGGGATTTTGTTCTGGGCTATGTACATGGTCACCGGGAAGTAGACTGTCAATGGCCAGAAGGCCACTGCTCCCATCAGTCCCACCACGCTGTTGAAGAATGGCAGGAGCATCGATATCAATGTGGTGCTCACCACAAAACATGTCCTCCACACAACCCGGAACAGATTCACATTGTGTGCCCCAAGCGAAGGAATTGACACCCTGTATTCCTTGGTCACAAAATCACTCTTGTGCCATTTTCTGCTGGCCCAGCTTTCAACAAATGCAAACAGAGGCTGGCAGTACACCTGCATCCAAACATATTTAGTCAGGGCTTCCAATTTGTGGAAAAGTGTGCATTTATCTCTACGTATTGAGAAGGCTTACCTGATATGCGCCAACCAAATGGATAACAATGGCGGCGTTGGCAATATCAATCATCCAAAAGGGATTGTAGAAACCAAACCCTGTGAGCAGATTCCCTGGCGCCTCGTCCCCAAAAGCTGCGTAGCCCATGCACCCACATAGCATGTAGAACACTGTTGTTGTTGAGACACCTAACATTGTTGCCTTTTTCATCGTTTTGTTCTCAGCTGGAGGGGATTTTATTGTGTCCTGCAAACCCATCAATCAATAATGTCAATTTCATATCATTCATAGTCGACGAGCACTGCTTTTGGTCCAGCTTAGACTTATACCTGAATTTCAATGAGGATCATAGAATAGGAGTAGGCGAATGCAATGTTTCCAAGAGCTTGGAAGGTCCTCCAGATCTTTTGGGCCTCTGTGACTGATCCGATGCTTATGCCCGTCATACTCCCTCTGAAATGTCCCAATTCTGCCACAATAGAATCCAAACATATTAATCTTATTGGTCTTGTGATTTCCTTTCAGATGTCGGAAATAAAACCAGTACCCATTGAAAATCTAAAAATCTTTAATTGCCTTAACAAATGAATGGGATATATAATAAATACCTGCAACTTTGCCGATGCCAAGGCAGAGTCCAATGGAGGAATAGGTAAACGACATGACCGCAGCCACTATGGAGAGCCACCATAGTCGGTCAAAGTCCGGAATTTGAGAGAGGAGAACTTGTACCACCCCAAACATTATCATGTAGGGGTTGTTGGAAATGTGGCATGGAGAGCCATGTCCTTGACTCTGGAAACAATCCGACCTCGCAATCGCCCTGCCAATCACGGAAACATTAGTAATTCTATCTACTGTCTGCACTGCCCCAATTATACCAACGTTATGTTCAAGAGGGAAACTCACGTCATGCTTATGGATGCAGCAATTGTATACCCAATTGCAGTTCCAACCAGATTGCCATATTGGGCTAAACCGCAAATCTTCACCTGTAAACCATCTGGAAAGACCATAGGGGAAAGAAATGTCAGGGGAAACATAGTACTTGGTTGGTTAAAACATAGTACATGGATGTTAACCAGCTTGCGATAGTAAGGAAAGAATTTTAATGACGTTCATGAGATCAAACAGTTTAAGGAACCAAGAGTCATATCTTTGACAGTTAACTAGCTTGAGTCACATCTTTGACTGTTAACTAGCTTGCAATAGAAATGAAATGAAAGGAAAGAGAAGAATTTTAATGACGTCAAACAGTCTAAAAAACCAAGAACCACATCTTTAATACATTTTCAAATTCTTTTCGATATTAATTGTTCTACTATGAATCTTGATAAAAAAAACCAGCCATTTTGTGATCTTCAAATTACTCATTTAGCTAGAAGGGAATATGAATGTGTTACCTAGATTTACTTTGACCGCATCCATATACGTATAATTTCTCTTTCCGGTAACTGGATTGGGAGATCGGTAACAGTCGGCCAGCAAGCAAGAAGTATAATATGTAACAAAGGAGAAAGCAAGCATGACTGCAGGCCCAGCAATCCATCCCAACTGAGCAATCGCCCATGCCAAGGACAGCACTCCCGACCCTATTACGGCTGTGATAATATGTGCACTTGCAGTCCAGAGCGTGCCTGCAACAATACATTAGCTATCAACTACATAATCTTATAGCAATCAAATATCCCTAAAAGAACAGCTACAAATAATTCAACCAGACCAAAAAGTCCTCATTCAATCGATTGTATTACATATGCCAAAAAAACTATTCCACGTTAGAAAAGCAAAGCTAAATCTTGTTGTTGTGGAAGGGAAGGCATTAACCCAGAAAAGCTTGTGCTATACCTTGGCGTTTAGCGCGGCCATCGTCGTCAAAGTTCTTGAGATTGGAAGCTTTTCCATTCTCCATGCGATCAGCTTCGATGGAAACTTCCGCCATATTCCCCTGCAACTCCACTTGCAGATAGAAATGAGGGGCACTGTTTTGAGCCATCTTCACCCTTTACCAAGGTACTAAGTCTGTCTTTATCGAGTAGCCCTGCACTAAAATGGTTCTGAAGCAAAGTAAGGCAAGGCAGAACTCAGGCCCGAGAACATATGAATGAGCTCATATTTTACACGCCTTGAGACACAGATATTTATGGGCAGCAGCCGAGTGTATAGTAGAAATATATAATTCTAGTAAATACCTTAAATCTTCATGTGCACTTAACTTCCGCATCACAATCATATTGCATTTGCAATAAAATATTTGGAAAGTAAAGCGAATCACGACTCGTGCTTCCGATAAATCTGGTAGACCAGGAGTTAATTTTGCAGGAATTGACCCACACTCTTCTCTCCACCTGACAAGTACTCAAACTCACTATTGCAATTGACTTTATTCGGTATCTTTCACAGGAATGTCCTACTTCATTTTCAGTAATCTGACTTAATTCGGGACCATAAACAGAATCTGCACTAACCAGTCACACTTTCCCTTGCACCAATTACCCTCTTAGAAAGTACCTTGATTAGGCCGGCTAGGATTCGAGGCATAAGGAAAGGAAAGATTCTTAAACGGGTGAAGGTGATAATGACAGAGGGGTAAGCCCCTGTTCATGGTGATGCTGGAGTCACAGTGTCCAGTGTCCAGTGTCCGTGTCCGTGTCCAGTGTCCCGACCATGATGATGGACCACCTCCCATATATACCATATTCCACATCTCCACTCTCCATCCTCCACCCTCCAATTTCCGACCAATCTCTTCCTTGAATAATAATTATCAGTATTGTTTAATATGTGGCTCTCGCCTTTCCTGGTCAAAAGCAACAAAGTTTCAAGACTCCTTTAGGCGTTGAAATATGCTGTTTGCTGTAGATGGGTCCCCCGTGGACTGTTGGAATTGCGACCGCATTTTCAAACACCACACAACCAGTCATTATTGGCGTGTGCTTTTGTTGACTTGGCATGACCTCCGTCATCGCACTCTCTAACTACCCACCCAATTTCTTTACAACTACCACCATACACAAATAATTCTTTACTGCATATGTTGAAAATAGTTTCACAAGGGAGGCTTTTCTTTTGATCTAGGTAGCCGGCCATACAAAACTTCAACAACTTTCTATTTCCAATTTGGAACCATCTTCAATTTGGTGGTGGACATGGCCCATTTTCATGACAAATATTGGCTTTCTTATCTCTCTAATGCACATATACTTGGAGATGGGTGAATAAGAATAAGTTATTCTTTTTACTTATTAAAATTTAAATAATTATAATAAGCAAATATATATAAGATCCACACACATAAGAGACATCAGATTTTACGTAGAAATTTTTTCAATGATTTTTCTCCTTTCACATCAATAACAACTTCCAATAAATAAATCCTCTAAAAATATATAGATTAATATACTTAGTTATTAAGTATCCAATCAATTATATTAGTTGTAAGAATTGAGATTGAGTAAAGTATTGAAATATACATTAAAGTAAATTATAAAATTAATTAAAAAAAAGTTTTTGATAAAAAGGTAAAATGGGTTTTACAGGGAATCGAAACCACAAAGTTTACAAAACTACAAAGAGGACACCAGAGTTCCACCCAAAAAAATAGCTGTCCGAAAAAAGACTAGCAGCAACCAAACAAAAAGGCCCAGAAAGGTCAAGAAAAAAGGACCAGCAAAGAAAGCACAAAGAAAACCCCAGCCATTAATTTAGAGTCCTAAGGACAGACTCCGTCTCCGCCTCCAGATCCTGCATATCTTTAACCCCCTTTTAAAAAGTTTGAATCATTTTTGGAGTAAAGGGGGCCTTGCGCTTCAGATTGGCTCTAGTTCTTCTGTAAATGCCAGCTTCCGTATCCTGGCTTTTATCCTCGGTATCCTCCAGATCAACCACCAGAGACCCCTGCTGAGTTTTATCAAGTTTCTTAGTCATCGCATTTATGATTATAACATTGTGTCTTGCTATACGATTGTTTTGCTCGGCGATAATTTTGATGGTATTCCTTAAGTTCTCAGCTTCGTTGTCAATCTTTCTATTACTGTGAGTCACTTCTTTCTTTTCCATCTCAGCAATCTTAGCACCCATTTCATCGATCTTACTTTGCAGAGCCCAGTTTTTAATTTTCAGCTCATTAATTTCAGAGAAATTTCAATCCAAGAGTTTGGAGTGGGACTCGGAATTGGTTTTGGCAAGGTTGAGATAATCCAAAGAGGGCTCTTTTCCAATGTTAACAGGGGAATTATCATAAATGTGTGTGTCCGACAGAGGGTCAACACAACGCTCAGATTTGTTGGTATTAGATTCTTCCGACTTAGAGGACTCTTCGGAGTAGGAAACAAGGCTTTTGGCCTGGGTTTTCTTGTCAACAGAGCTGATTTTAAGGAAAGGATTGTCAGGCTCAAGCTCAACGCGGGTTTTACCAGAATCCCTGGAAGGGCCAGCATGCAAGCTAGGGGCTTTTCTAACCGGGCTAGAGTTAGGCAAATACTCCGAGTCACTAGGCTCAGTATCATCACTCTCAAAGTCTGGGTTGGTTTCCAAAATAGCAGGAGCGGACACATGGAGATGTTCAACAATCAGCCTAATTAACCCAGTGTGCAGAATGGGGAATCTTTTAGGGTTTTTCTTATTGTCCTCCAAGCTTTTCTTCAAGGAGCAGAAAAGATAATAGGGGATAGAGACCCTTACCTTGTGTCGGAAATGGTTGAGAAGAGAAAAGTGGTAGCAATAGACTTTTGTGAAGCGCCCGTCCACCGTAATATACTCCATGATGACCTGAAGAACCTTTCTCCAGATAGCCTTTATGGAGTCAACATCGAAGTAACTATTAACAATTTTGACAATACTTAGCCTTTCCTTGTCCTTTTTAGGAAATCTGATAACAGCTTCGTCAGAAAAAGCCCTATCCCTAAAGAACTTCTTCCCATCAGTGGGTAATCCCGTAACATCAGCAATAAGATTTTCGCTGAGTTCCACATTCCTACCAAACAGAGTTAGATTACCATCATTCCAATTTTTGGAAAAGAGATATGTGGCCTCCTGGTTAGAGCCATGAAGCTTCTCCAGGAAAGGAATCAACCCTCCGCTTTTAATCTTGTTCCAAACCTTGGCATTTTTCATATGTGTTTCGTAGCTGTCTGGCTCAGTTCGCTTTCTATCTCCTCCCATTTCGGCCGACACAGTGTGGTAGATCCAAACACAAGCCTTTCTAAAATTGGCCCCGCCAAATCTAAGAACCCACAAAGCGTGCGAAGTTTTCTTGCAACTTACTCCACTGGGCTTGGTCCCATGCAATCTAATGATTGTGATGTGATAGATCCAACCTGTCCTCATTAAAGGGATAACACGTCGCTTTACCATGTGATTTATCATAATTTAATAGGGCACAGACATTAAAATTTAGATCACTAATATTTAGCCAGGTACACACTTCTTTACTCTTAACTCCTTTATTAGCAAAAAAAGTCTGCAACGGCATTGGCTTCTCTATAGGCGTGTGATATTTTAACTTTTTCAAATTTGGCCAAGTTCAATATGGCTTCCTCAATCCACGAATTGATGGTCCACAAGGGGGGAGACTTTCCACGGAGGCAGTCAATTATGTTTTTGGAGTCTCCTTTAAGCCATAGATTTTTAATGTTAAGACTTTGGGCTAAATTTATGATGTGGTAAGCACTAGTAGCCTCCGCCAGATGATTAGTTTGAGAGCCAAGAGGCAAGGCAATAACACCAATGAAGTTGCCATAGGGATTCCTTATAACTCCTCCACAACCCACCGCCCCCGGATTGCCTTTAGCTGCACCATCAAAGTTAGCTTTGATCCATCCGTTAGGCGGAAAAGACCAGCAAACTCCCTCTCTGTCCTTTTTGGCCTTCATAATAGAACAAGACAAATTAGGATTGATGTTCCATTCCTTAGCAACAATTAGATCATAGTTCGAAAACTCCGCATTCATGGTCTTCCTGTCCTTCTGGGCCACGACATTGAAATTTTCCTTTAGGGATCTGACAATTTTATCAAAGACATAATCCACAGAGGCTTCTTTGCCCCTAAAATTTTTGTTGTTGCGTTCTTTCCAAAGGCCCCAAGCAATATGAGGGAAGGATAAATCCCAAAAAAACCTGAGCAAAGGGTTCCTTGTCGGGGCTTTCCACTAAGAAAAGAGATCCTCAATGGATAAAGGGAAAACCCAAGGAAGGTTCCATAACCTAATGAATTTTTCCCAAAGAGAAGCAACAAAAGAGCAATGAAGGAATAAATGACGCACAGATTCAGCCTCCATCTTACAAAGAAAATATCTATTTGGGATTTGAAATCCGCATTTGCACAGGTTGTCAATCATGAGCACCTTATTTTGGAGAAGGATCCAGAAGAAGATATTAATTTTAGGTATCAGATGTTTGAACCAAGCTTTAGACCAAAAAGGAGGATGATCCAAAGAAGAAGTGATCCTGGAAAAGGTGGAAGACACAGAAAAGTTGCCAAAGGGATCATCAATCCAAACCACACGATCATCCAACTGCTCAGAACTAAGTCTAACAGCCAGCAGCGAAGTCTGGATGGGAGTCAAAGCCTAACTGACACTGCCTAAGTCCACCCAATTACCATTCACTCTGTAGTCTTTCACATAAGTTCCAAACCAAGCCTTGCAATTCTCAGCCCATTCTCTGAAGGAGTTGATTTTTATCATGGGTTCCTTAAAAAGACATCTATCTTCCCAAAATTTGGTACGATTACTATTTCTCACTTGCCATCCAATACCATCATCCAAATTTTTTTTTCCAAGGATTAAGTTGTTCCAGCATATAGACCCTCTCGGAAGAAGGTGGAGGTCCATCTTAATAATGGAGGAACAATTGTTTTCTAAATATTTACTAGCCAGAATATCAATCCACTCCCCAAAAGAAGAGAAGATTCTCAAGATTTGCTTAGCTAAGAGGATTTTATTGACAGTTCTGATTCTTCTTAAGCCAAGTCCGCCATTCTTTTTAGGTCTACAAACCAGATTCCAGTCAATTAGGGGAACTCTTTTATTTTCCTCAACACCCGACCAAAGAAATCTTTTTTGAATTTTTTCAATGGCATCAGCAAATTTTGCTGGAATCTTAAAGAGGCTCAGGGCATAGATAGGAAGATTCTAGAGAGAGGCTTTGAGGAGCTGAAGCTTACCAGCTTGACTTAGTAGTGCTCTTTTCCAACCCGCAAGCTTCTTACTGAATCTATCCACCAACGAGATCTAGAAAGACTCGAGAGGTTTCATGCTTAAAGGAAGACCAAGGTAGGTGGCAGGAAGGGAATCCACCCTACAACCCAAAATTCTGGCAATTTTGGCTTGTCTATGAGCCAGAGTATTGAAGAAGAACAGAGAACCTTTTTGATTGTTGATCAGCTGTCCTGAAGCTCGCCCATACTTATCAAGCAACTGTTTTATAAATTTTCCTTTAGACACAATAGCTTGACCCATAAGCATAGTGTCATCAACGAATTGTTGATGTGAGCACACTAGGTTGCCCGAGGAAGGTCTGAGCCCAGAAAGAAATTTAAAGTCAACCAGATTTTTCAGATTCCTACCTAAACTTTCAGCCATAATAGTGAATAAAATAGGAGATACAGGATCACCCTGCCTTAGACCTCTGGTACTCTAAAAAAAGGAGGTAGGGGATCCATTGACCATAATCGATATGGAAGCTGTGGACACAAGTTGTTCGACCATTTGAATAACCCTATTATTAAAGCCAAAAGCCTTCAAGATTTTAAATAAAAAAAATCCAATCAAATCTGTCATAGGCTTTAAAGATATCAAACTTTAATAGGAAACCTTCAGTCTTTGACTCAACAAGGGAATGAATGTTCTCATGAACTGTAGCAATTGAATCAAGGATTTGTCTGCTAGGAACAAAGCCATTCTGTTGAGGAGAAATCAAGACAGACAAAAAAGTTAAGAATCTAGAGGTTAAGACTTTAGAGATGATCTTGTATAAAGAATTTCAGAGACTGATGGGCCTAAAAGCCTCAAAGTTATTAGCTCCAGGTTTCTTGGGGATGAGAACCAAGAAAGTAGCATTTAATTCTTTTAAAAGACATTTGGCTCCAAAAAATTCCTTAACAGCATTAACCACATCTTCTTCAACAATCTCCCAGAGCCATTGAAAGAAAAACAGAGGGAAACCATCAGGACCCGACGCTTTACTCCCATCAAAGGAAAATATAGCCAGCTTAACTTCCTCGTTGGTGGGGATAGCTGTCATAAAAGAGTTGTTTTCCTAGTTGATAACTCTAGGTATAGCTTCAACTAGCTGATCTTGCTCATTTTGGTTTATTTCTTTACTTGCCGAGAGAAGATGTTTAAAGAAGGAGCTCGCCTGCTTCTTGAGATCCTCCTCCTCCTCATACCTGGTTCCATTCACATCTATGTGAGATATTTTGTATATAATAGTATATTTTTTAGTTGGAATGTGTATTTTTATAATTCAATTCAAATTTTTGGTACCAACTTCATGATAGTATAGGTCTAATAGATTATAAGGTTATGAAAATCCTCAAGAAGCAACTGGACGTATTGTATGTGCCAATTGTCATTTCGCTAAAAAACCTGTGGAGATTGAAGTTTCACAATCCGTACTTCCTAATACCGTTTTTGAAGTAGTTGTTAAAATACCCTATGATAAGCAAATAAAACAAGTTCTTGCTAATGGCAAGAAAAACATTAAATGTAGGAGTTGTTCTTATATTACTTGAAGGTTTTGAATTAGCTCCTCTGGATCGTATTTATCTTGAGATTAAGGAAAAAGTAGGTGATCTTTATTTTCAGAACTATTGATCTTGATCTAAAAAATCATGGTCTTGTATACAAATTTGTGGCCTTGTATTGCAATTTTTTTCATGTTTGGAAATTAGTTTTCCTTCATGTCCTAGATTGTGTGGTTCTAAAAAGTGTTGATGGACCTAATATCACAATGTGGAATTTTTCTTATCTTGATGTTGGTCAACTCTTTTGTATTAATATGTGTGAACAAGTTTGAAGACATTCCAAGGAAAATATAATGCTCTCTATGATCAAAATAATATGCCAATGATGAACATATGATCCCTAAGTGGCCCAAGGATTTTACCTTTTATACAACACTCTATATAACATTCAAATTTAGATATTTCACATTTGAGTCAAAATGCAACGACTAGTTAGAGTAAGGCCATCTTAAGACATATCATTAGTTTTATTTAAAAAAAATGGGTGTCTAAAGGGAAGCAAAGGCGTGGAATACACTTCCTAAACTAATCTATGAGATGAGGTATGTGTAAAAAGTAAACCAATCATTCAATTACAAGGAAACAAACATAAACAATATACTATAACATAATTATTTTTGTAGGGGAACACTTTGGGAAGAAAAAATCCACACTCCAAAGCAACCCAATGGCATAACAATCAATTTATAATACGTTTGTAGAGTCTAATTCTTTACAAGAGTATCACCAACCAAAGATTTGGAGTACTTCTAGTAGCATAACAATATATACAAATCTCTCTATCAAAAATTTTATTTCAAGAACCCAATATATAGGAGAAGATATAGATGAGACAATCAAATGGTGATTAAGAAATCATGAGCTAAAACCACTCAAATTGTTGCACCAATTAGTTAAGAATCTAATGCCCAAATCCTAAGATGAGTCCATAGGAAAAAATATAGCATATTCCTTCCACCTGCCATAAGTTCATCATAATCCACTCACCAACTTGTGTGCTCCATTTTGAATGCATTATCCCCATTCAAAGTTGCCTTATGACCTATCATAACACATGCCATAAGTTGGTCAACAATTATAACTCCATCTTACAACTATTTTATGTCATAAATGTTTTTACATTTTCAAAGGCCATACCTTTTGATCCACGAGGTTGATTGGGATCAATTTCATTAAAAGTATAGAGCTCAAAGAGATCTATATGTTGGGAATCTAGGAATTGATGCCAAAAAATATGAAATATTCACTTTGGCAAAAAATAACCGCTATATCCCAAAAATTGATTTGTTCTATTTTATAGCCTTAAAATCATAGTTTTTATAACATTAACATTAGAATCAAAGTTGAAATACGTTTCCTAACATTCTTAAAATAACAGGTCGTACAAACATTATGAATTTATTGTTATGGGCTGAGAGGCCCATAAATTCACAACACTACCTAAAATTTTCTATGTTGACTTTGTATTGTATTTGTAACATTATACAAGGGTAACTACACAAAGATGGGGGGCCAAAAAGGGGTCTTAAGTGGCCACTTTTTTCTGAAATAAAGAAAGACTAACCTTGGATGAGAAATTAAAGATGGTTACACCAAAATTTTAAGATGCAACAAAAACAAGTCATAGTGCTCTGAATCTAATTTCTAAACTACTATTTTTTTTAATTGGTAGAGATTAAGGGGTTCAAAAAAGGGGGCCACACAAATTGGTTCCTATTTTTTTTAAAACATAACATAGCATTTGGTGTGGCACCCCCTAAAATGTTAACTTTTTTTTAGTATTTTCAAAATCGCTTTAGTGATAAATTAGCTAACATCATGTAGTTTATCCCTATTTTTTGCTAATTTTTAATGAATATATATTTTTCACTAATTTTCAAAGTAGATACATCTTGAAAAACAAATTTGAGTGTGTTCCCCCTAATTTTTTTGAAAACTAATAAAAAATTAATTATTTTTGAATATGTGTAGAATGGATTCTAGTTTCTAAAAGTGTAATTTATTTGAAATTTCAATGAACATTAAAAAATAAATTAAAAAATACCAAACATTAGTTTTTGACAAAAAACGTATACACTAATAAAATAAATTAAAGATGAAAGCCTTAACATACTCAAAATGTGAAAAGAATTACATGATTAGATAGCTAAGAGAGAGCTTAACATTACCTAGGGTTTTTTTTGCTTGACCTTGAAACACGTGCAAACTTGATGGGGAGCACGCTCGAGATAATGTGATTTTTTTTAGAATCTGGGAAAATACATATTTGGGCATTGGAAAGTAAGTCCAAGCCTTTTAGGTTGGAAATCCAAGGCAAATCCAAGCCAAAGGCTTGGAAATTCCTAAAGCAGACAAAAACGCGAGCGTGATATAATACGCTTGTGTTATTTGAATGCATTCACAAAAAAAAAGTGTGTTATAACATTTTTGTTATGTGAATGCTTTCATAGAATGTGAGTGCATTATAATGCGCTCATGTTTTGTTTTGCATTGAAAAAAATTCTTTCTCTTTTTTTTTCTTTCTTCTCCTTATCTGTGAAAAAACTATATACATGAAATAAACATTTAGTATAATTTGAAATTTACATATGGACATTTACTTTCTTATACAAAAAGATGATACAATTTTTTGATTACTGAATTGACCTCCTGACTACTGAAATTTGACATGTTGATTACTGAAATTTGACAAAATCTGAAAAATTATAAGATCTTCCAAAAACTAGAATTTGCATTATAACTCCTAGAGATCCAAAACCACTCTCAAACATCCTGAAAATATATAAATGAAATATAGTTAAAGTATAAGAAAGTAGATCTATATAATTAAAGTATAAGAAAGTAAATATGTAAATGTCAACTTATACTTAAATGTATTTTATGTATGTAGTTTCACTAAAAGAGAAGGAAAAGAAAGGGGCAAGTGTAGAAAGATGTGGGCCAAAAAGTGGCCAATTCATTTTTTCATCCTGAAATAGTGAAAATGTGAGTGTGTTTCACTAAAATGCACTTGTATTATGGGTTGGTAATGACTGAGCCTAGGCTTGGTAATTACCAAGCCAAAACACAAGCACATTATAACACACTCGCGTTATGGCTTGGATTTCAAAAACACATGTATTTGAATTAAAAAAAGCATTACCACAACGCGAGCACGTTATAACGCAAGCGTGTTATAACACAAGTGCGTTATAACTCGAGCATGTTATAACATGCGAGCGTTATAATGTTCTCGCGTTTTGGTCTACATTGAATTTTTTTTTTTTCCTCTTTCTTCTTGTTATCTTTCAAGGAAACTATATACATGTAATAAACATTTAAGTATAAGTTGATATTTACATATGGACATTTACCTTTTTGTACTTTAATTTATATTTCATGTATATAGTTTTAGGATGTTTGAGAGTGGTTTTAGAACTCTAGGAGTTATCATTCAAATTCTAGTTTTTAGAAGATCTTACAATTTTTTAGACAACTAAATTTTAGTAATCAAGATGTCAAATTTTAATAATTAGGAGGTCAAATTTCAATAATCAGCAAGTTGTATCAACTTTCTCTCTCTATCTCACTCATTGTTTATCCCTTATGCTTTTGACCTCTCTCTCACAATCTCTCCTTCCCTTTATACTTCTATCTATCTCACCTCTCTCTCCCTCCATCTCTTCATCCTTTCCTTCTTCCCTCTCTCTCTATCTCTTCCTTCCTCACACCCATGTTCCCTCTCTACTTCACTCTATCTAACCTATCCCTCTCTACCTCTCTCACCCCCTCCCTCCTCTCCCTCTGTCTCAATCTCTCTACCTTCCTCTTTTCCTCCCTCTCTCTTCCTTCATACCACCCACCTTCCCTCTCTACTCTCTATCTAACCTATCCCTCTCTACGTATCTCTCACCCTCCCTCCTCTCTCTCAATCTCTCCAGCTTCCTAGGTGTTGTCACAATAATGGGTTACACATTCTGGGACATCCTGATATTTTTTTCCAGAAATCACATATTTTTGGAAAATATAATGATTTAAGACTTTAAAGGTTCCATTTAAATGATTTTAACTAAAGAGGGTTGATCAACCCCCCTTAGATCAATCCCCCTTGGATAGAACCCCATTAGTTTTAAACCATACCTATAATGGAGTCTCCTCTACACCTATCAAAATGCTGATAAAAAACCACTTTTGATTTACCTTTTGGGTGATCAAATGAATTCATTTAAAATTTATGTTTTGTAAGTATGTAGCCATTATTATAAGCTTCCAAAAAAGTAGAATTTTAAATATATTTAATTTGATTATTATATTTATTTTTTATTTCGTATGAATGTATGTTTTTCAATGAACGTCAAGTTATTTGTTTCACACATATGAAAAAATAAGAAAATAAAGAAAAATATTTCTTAAAAATACATGTGCACTAGGTATTGATGTCCTTATTTCAACAAAAAAGTAATAAGTTACTTCAAATGCATACAAGAAAAGTTATGCGGGATGAAGTACACCTCTTTCCAAATTATAATTACTATGACTTGGAAAATTAATTAGAAAAAATGTAACAAAAAATATAAAAAAATATCCATGCACTAGATATTGGTGTGATAAATCTATATTTAAATAATCAGAATTGTATCCTTGCTATAAAAAAATGTTATTCGATCTGAAGTAAACATTACTTTTAAAAATTACTGTTTAGTAGAAAAAATAAGTTATTACAAATTACATAAAAGCATTCACAATTTTTTTTTATAATTTTAAAAAAATATATAATTAGAATCTACACACAAAATCTCATAAATCACTAGTTTGATTCATCTTCAAATTCTTAATAGTTTAGCTACTATAAGTGTAAGAAAGTGAAGATCTAGTGAAAAATATTGATTTCAATGTCAAGTTTGACCAAAATATGTAACCCATTATTGTGGGATCACCCTCCTCCTTCCCCCTTTCTCATTCTCTTTATCACACTTCTCTCTTCCTCTTTCTCTCCCTCCTTCCCTCTCTACTTCTCTCTATCTCTCTCCCTCCCTCCTCTCTCTCTATCTCACCTCTCTCTCCCTTTTTACCTCTTCCTCTCTCTCTACTTATCCCTCCCTCCTCCCCCCTCTCTATCTCTCCTTCCCTATACATTGCTCTCTACCTCTCTCCATCTCCACCCCTCCCTCCCTCGTTCCCTCTCTCTCTCCCTCCCT